>JAODAL010030021.1:0-50668 GCA_025379985.1 Phyllomedusa bahiana | reverse complement strand
CCCTTAAGTGCCCAGGGAATTTTATAGTGAAGCGATTCTAAGAGGGGCGGCATCATCTGCGTGTCATATAAAACACAAAAATGTATGAAGACCAAACCAACTCCCTCTGCATATTTAAGCATGGCACAACGTTCTACAGCACCCTGCAGGCTCTGTGCAGCCTGGAAATAGCTGTTTTTTAACGTGATTCGTGCCAAAGTAATTCGGAACAAAGTTATTTTTTGCCGAGAAATTCGGCGAAGTGAACGAAACGAATTTCGGGAAATTCGCCCATCTCTATATAGGTTATGATGCACCAGAATGGCAAAATCTGATGTGATCAGACCTATTGGATCCCATCATAATGGCCAATTACCAGTATTGAAATCCGCAGCCAAAGTATAGTTAAAAAGGTTGCACAAGTCTTAAAACAGTGCCAGTCCTATCCATAGGGTGTATCAGGTTTTGAGAATCAGCCCCATTCAAGACCCCTTATTTTGATTTTATACCTGTGTAAATCTAGCCAAAAGCAAACAACATGCTTCACTTATTCTTACCACCTCTTGTCAATTCGTGCTAAAAACATGTTCCTCCAACCAGTAGTTTAACAGCTGTGCAGCCACATTTAGGCAGCCCGGGCTTTTGTATTAAAGTCTCCTGTGCCCTCAGTGCTCTTTTGTATTTGCATTGCCATGTTTCTCTCTGCCTAGGCCTGTACAGCGTGGTACATCATGTCAGGTCACACTCTGACCAGAGTAGTAAGGGTTATGGACTAGTATTGTATGTACTACCCTGCTGATTACCCTGGTACCCTGATCTACTGTAAATAATCATCTGTATTATCATATGAATATGGTGAAGTGATAATGAGCTCTCAGTAGTAAAGGTGCCTACCTCTCAACTTTAAGAGATCGCAAAGAGGGACACACTAGACCACGCCTCTGACCACATCCACACAAATGATGCCACACCAGGACATGCCTCCAACCATGTCCCACCTAACAGAATTATGCCACGCCTCCTCCAGCACCACCACAGCAGCGGCGTTACTGGGTCTATAAAGAGGTATTTATATAAAGTAATGTATTGTATATACAGAAATCCATACAAATACAAATATCTGTAAGACAGTGTTCTGAGGATGATACCTCTATATAATGGTCATACAGTGACCACATAATACGGCTATACAGGGAGCAAATATCACCATGCTGTTACTGACAAGACCAAGACTGATATTATCAATGAAACCACTATACAAAGATCAAATAATACTGACACACCATGACCACAGTGACTGAATAATACCGTCACATATCACCATCACAGTGACTGAATAATACCACACCATGACCACATATCACCACCACATAGTGACTGAATAATACCACCACACCATGACCACAGAGCACTTCCACATAGTGACTGAATAATACCACCACACCATGACCTCAGAGCACCTCCACATAGTGACTGAGTAATACTACCACATAGTGACTGAATAATACCTCCACACCATGACCACATATCACCACCACATAATGACTGAATAATACCAGCACACCATGACTACATATGACCACCACCAATAATACAGCCTTACTGATCCTGAATATAAACTGTTACACTACTACCTATATTCCTGCCATACAGTGACCACATGGGGGTTGATACCAGTTGTACACAGGCTCTGCAAACATGTAAGTGAATACAGTGCAGTTACATTTAGTGACTCACAGGTGATGTCTTCTCTGATGGGAGTCGTTGCCTTTCTCCATCTGCTCCAGATCGCCATAATGACTTCTTCCGCCCTCGTCCCTGCAGAATTAACTGCACAAACATCTGAAACTATTCGCTTTTCCAGCATCTCTCTACCAATTCCCACCTCGGTACAAACTCCCCAGGGGGTGATAAGTGGAGTGGGGGGTGTATGGGGCAATAAGTGATGGTGAGGGGGTTATAGAGTGTTAGGTGAGGGTTGTTTTTTGTGTTTTCACTAGGCCACAGGGGTGATAGAGGAGGTACAGCTACAACTATCAGGCACAATCTCCTGGGTGGAGATAGAGGACCAACTCCCAGGAGATTGAAGTGCGGCTGTGGCCTGTTCTCCATCCCCTGCACTCTCAGATGATCAGCCACAGCCATGACCTTCAGAGGTGCAGGGGATGCAGTTTAATACAATCGGATTTGCTAGACAATGTCGCACCAGCGTTGCATCTATTTCTAAATTAAATTGGTCAGTGAGGGTTTGTGTCAGGAAGTGTTTATTTAAATAAATTGTTTTTTTTATTTTATTTCTATGTTGGTTTTTTTCATTTTATTCTAGTGATAATAATGGTGGTATCTGACAGACACCTCTCCATTACTCGCTCGGGCTTGGTGTCAGTCAGCGGTGGATTTTGTCACCCCAAGGCTGACACTAACCCCGTGTCACTATTACCCCAGTACCCAATGCACCATGGGTATTGGGAGGAGCTTGGTAACCATCAGAAGCGGACCCTCTAATGTGCTGGTCTGTTTCTGGGACGGTATTCTTAGAATGGAAAGGGACCAGTATCGATGGATCTTCCCATTGTGATAGAATCAGGCTGCAGCTGTCGGTTTTACCTTGGCTGGTTATGGAAAATGGGAGGGACTCCATTTCGTTTATTTTTTTCAAAAATCATTTATTTATTGAGAGTCCTAAAATGGGCATCTCCAGTAATTATTACAGGAGTCGCTCGTGTTTAGATTCTCAATAAATAAATACATTTTTGGAAAGAAAAACGAAATGGAGTCCCTCCCATTTTCCATAACCATGCTTCCATTGACCAAGAACTCTGATCAAGTCAATGAGGTCTTTTTGGTTGGGGTACTATGGTTTTCATTCCTCTTCATCACCTATGAAATATAGATCGGCAACATCTTCTTCACTCTCAGAGTTGCTGCTAACTTGTGACAGCAGGGTTTCACTGGAGGAGTGGGTATAGGGGACTCTGTACTATGTGGCACCGGTAATATTGATGACATGTTAGGATAGGTCGTCTAGCTAGTTCGATGCTTCGACTGGTTCACTACACAGAAGTAGCAGTTGCGGGAGAGGTCTGATGGTTTCCTCCAAATTCTTGGTATTGCAAACTTCATGGATCACTTTTCTCCTTTGTACCAACCTGCATAAGAACAAATTCATTCATGACAAATGGTCGTTAACCTGTTAAGACATAGGGTCGACATGTATGATCGGGAGTTGCGCCTGTTTTCTGGCGAAAACTGCGCCTCACTGATCCGAATCCCCTGTCGGACGCAGGATCGGTGTTAGCGCAAGCTTCGCCACTTTCGATGCCCTAACATGAAGGGCGTGCAATGGTGCGCGTGTGGGCGTTCTGGGGCGGGACGCGGCACTTTCAAATAGTCCGAGGCATGCATGATCGCGGGTCGGCAAGGTGTGGCGCATTGCAGCGCTCGAAAGCTCCAACAGGCAAACCTAGTTGAATCTGGTCTAAATGAGCCGGAGGAGGCGAAGTGAAGCGAGAACATAATGGAATGGGGCAAAATGTGCTCTAGGTCGACTGTTAAAACAGTACACAGCTCTCAGCTCCGTGAGGCATGGAGTATGATTCAAACACTCGTTTTTATTAGGTGTAAAACATTCTCAGAAAAAGAGCTCAAACCTTCAAAAAAGATACATAAATAAAAATCACTAACAACGTGTTTGACCCATCACCGGTGCTACATCAGGAATTGCGATATAGAAAATTGCCGGGAAATACAGTAATTCAAATTCTGTAAGCGCTTCTCATTGGTCGGTATAAACCCGCCAATCAGAATAGGAGCGACAGGGACCCATTATAACCTATGGAGAAGTATTGACCAATGAAATGAAAAGGCGGGACAGTTCAAAATACAGTAAAAATGCAGAAAAGAGCTGATTGGTTGAGCTAGCAGGGGCTTGCCTATCCTGGCCAATCAGAGCACGAGCTACTTTGTCCCATTGTAGTCTATGGAGAGATCGGAGCACTGAAATCTCAGCTCTCAGCGCCGTGCGGCATGGAGTATGATTGAAAAAAATCATTTTTATTAGTTGTAAAATATTATCTGAAAAAGAGCTTAAACCTTCTATAAACATAAATCAATCAAATCCCGAACAACGCGTTTGTCGCCGAGACCGGAGCTACATCAGAAATTGGGATATTGTAAATTGCCGGGAAATACAGTAATTCAAATTCTGTAAGCGCTTCTCATTGGTCGGCAGAAACCAACCAATCAGAATAGGAGCGACAGTGGCCCATTATTACCTATGGAGTAGTATTGACCAATCAAATGAAAAGGAGGGACAGTTCAAAATACAGTAAAAAAGGCAGAAAAGAGCTGATTGGTTGAGCCCAGGCGGCAGATATGAATCCACCAATCATATGTAGTGCGTCTATTTTGAGTGGAGCAAGAAGGGCGCGATAGAAGGGCGCCCTAAAAGTTATTACTGTCTATGGGAAATATTCTAGTACTGTGATTGGTTGGGGGGGAAGAGGGGCTCGTCCAGCTTAGCCAATCAGCGGGTGAGCTACCTTCTCATAGAGTTCTATGGGGAAAAGAAATGCAGAGCGAGCTCTGTTTGTGATTGGCTAAGTTAAAAGAGGCGCGGTTATTTGGACCAATGGGAGAGTGAGCGACGCTCTTATGGGTTTTCTAATGCAATCTATAATAAACCTGTACATGGCAGAAATCAAATGATAAGACTCCCGAAGTTGTACCGATGTGTATATAAAATGAACAATAATATGGGGGTAACGAAAATAAACAAATAAAAATGAATTCAATGAGTTCATTCATTTTTAGCTTTGATTTTTCACTTTATTCATTCATTCATTTGAAAGACAACTCTTTTTGCTCTTTATTAACATGTTTAATGATTTCTCGCTGTTTTCCAGCCTGTCTCGAATCGGAATACATGTTAGGGGCAGTCCCGCACTGCGCCTAAGTCCCTGCACTGCGCCTCACACACTGGTGAGGCGAGGTGGACTTTACACCGCATGTATGAGCGCACCTCGGGCGCCGACATACATGAGGCGCAGCTTTCACTTGAAATCGGGTGAAAACGGGCGCTCCGACGCGCCGAGATTCATACATGTCGCCCATAGTGTCCCATTTATACGACACTGAAAGTCGTTGTTATTTTGAAAAAAGTAATGCGCTAATGGCTCAATGGCTCAAATCTTGCATCGATGTTTGGCCTTAGTAATAAAAATAGGTTGACGACGATGTTTCAGGTTCAACGTTTCTGTCGTAATAAAAGTGAATTGTCCATCTTACCTTTCAGAGTTTTCTTGCAGTATTCACAGGGGAAATCAGGTGCCCAGTGTTTGTCTTGATCTCCGACTGCCATACCGAAATATGCTTTGCACATCTTGAGAGAAGCTACCACCGAGTATTTTTTGGTGTTAATAAATTTGCCGCATCTGCTGGATGCCTACAACCTCTTGATACCATTTCGTGCTGCTAAAAATGCTGCTATCACTAAACTGAACAGGCTGGCTAAACACCATATTTATATTGCTGTTTTATGCCTTCCAGATATTACAGGAACATTCCAAAAGTTACTCTATTCCTTCCAGAAATTAGAGGAACATTCCAGAAATTTTTGCCAGGAAGATTAGCTTTCAACAGAAACAGGTTTCTATGGTAACCCGCTAACTCTTATCTGATTGGCTGAGAGCTAATCACATGGACAGACTGATCCCTGAGTGAACTAATTACATTGCATAAGATTATCTGTAGTAAAAGAAAAGTACAAACACTGTCAGCAATGAGGAGAACTGTTTGTTTTATCACTGTCCTGAACGCAAAAGCAAAGTTTGGGGGGAATAAAAGTGATTTTCTTTATTTACTAGTCATCAGGGAATAACACTCACTAGCCAGGAACAAAAATTGTGTTACATAGTGTTACAGCTCCTGCCGATAAAAGTCTATGGAGGGGGTAAGAGGAGGAAGGGGGGAAGGAAGTTGCTGCAGGGAGAAGTTTAGTTATGGCACTGTGGTTGGCTGTATTATGGGCTCTGTAATGATGGCACTATGGTTGGCGGTGCTAAGGGGAATGGTAATGGATAGCACTGTAGTTAGCTGTGCTATGGAGTACTTTACAGTAATGTGGTTGGCTTTGCTATGGGGCACTGTAATGGGTAGCACTGTGGTTGGTTGTGCAATGGGGCCTTTTGATGGGTGGCATTGCACTGTGGTTGTCGTTGCCATAGGGAACTGTAATAGGTGGCAGTGTGACTGGCTATGCTATTGGGCAAGGTAATGGGTGGCAGTGTGGTTAGCTGTGTTATGGGTCACAGTAATGTGGGGATGGTTGGCTGTGCTAAGAGGCACATAATGAGTGGCAGTGTGTTTGGCTGTGTTAAGAGGCACATAATGGGTGGCAGTGTGGTTGGCTCTGTTATAGGGTACTGTAATGGGTGGGAGTGTGGTTGGCTGTGCTAAGAGACATGGTAATGGGTGGTACTGTGGTTGGCTGCCTTATGGAGCATTGTAATGGATGGCACTTTGGTTAGCTGTGCTACGTAATACTGTATAGTGGCACTGTGGTTGACTTTGCTATGGGGCACTGTAATGGGTGACACTGTGTTTGGCTGTACAATGGGGAACTTTAATGGGTGGCACTGTGGTTGGCTTTGCTATAGAAAACTGTAATAAGTGGCATTGTTAAAAGCTATGTTATGGACATAGTAATCGGTGGCAGTGTGGTTAGCTGTGCAGTGGGTCACAATAATGGGTGGCAGTTGCTGGCTGCACTATGCAACGTAATTGGTGGCAGTATGGTTTCTTGAGTTATGGGGCACATAATGGGTGGCAGTGTGGTTGGCTCTGCTATAGGGTACTGTAATAGGTGGTAGCTTGGTTGGCTGTGCCACGGTAATGGGCGGCAGTGCAGTTGGCAGTATATATCTGTTTCTGCAACCCCCAATCAGCTGTAATCATTTTATAAATTTTGTACTATTCTTTTCATACCCATTGTCAGTGTTCGGGAAAATACTTTGAGAAAGAATTTTAAATACAAAATACTCATGACTGAAGTATTTTAAATACAAATACTAAATACTTTAATCCCGAAATATTTTAAATACAAATACTAAATACTACTTCAAAAGTATTTTCCAAATACTAAAATACTTGAAAAATGTAAACAAAAAATTTGATAAAAACAAAAAATGGATCGGAGGTCCTTTAGCCCCCTAGGATTAGCATCTACCCTGCAGATACTGTATGTCAGTGGCCAGGATTCATTGTGTCCGACTCCTATAGAAGATGTCTGTCACATGGAGGAGAGGATGCTACAGTAAAGAAAAACATACAGGTACCTTCCTTTAGTTACTATGCCTATTAATGACAGGGATTTGGGGATAAATTTTAAATTTAGTTTTAGTAACTCCATGTGCTTCACATTAATAGCAGTTAACCCCATCATGTCCCTCATATTAACCCTGTGTGCCCTATATAAGGGTTCTATATGTGAGACACCATGGGGGTACTAATAAAGGACCTTAATTATGAAGATACTAATTATTACCTCCATGCTCTCACATATCAGTAACTCTTATTTTAGGCCCCACAGGGAGTTTAACTCCTTAACGACTGCCCGCCGACTTTAACGTCGCTGCAGCCCGATCCCCGAGCATCCCCTGCGAGCACGGGGTAGCGGAGGAAACCTCCGCAACCCGATGCTTTAACCCTTTGATTGCGGCGGTGCGGTACCGCAGCGCAATCAAAGGGTTCCCCTGCTCTGTCGGGTGATCTGAACACCCGGTGACCCGACAGAGCCCAGGGAACGGCTGCACAGTCAGACAGGGGGACCTAGAGTGGCCCCAGAGCTGTCTGTGTATGAAGCCAGTGACCTGGACACACTGTGTCCTGTCCAGATCACTGTCTGTGTCAGTCTGACACAAGTTATAATGTATTAGTATATAATTCTAATAAAGTTTTTAATGTAAAAAAATGTTTTAAAAAAATGTTAAACAGTTTCCTTCAGGGGGGAAAAAAAAAAGAAAAAAAAAACCCATAAAAAGTGAAAAAAAAAGAATAAAAAAAAAAAGAATAAAATAAAAAAAATTTTAAATAAAAAAAAAATTGTGCTTTAAATCTAAAATTTTAGTGGAAATATGAATGGTGTAAAAAAAAATTTAAAAAACCAAAAAAGTTTAAAAAAAAAAATATGAATTATTTTTACGTGCTTAAATATTCCCCATAAAGTACAACTTGTCTGAATAAAAAAAGGGGCCTCATCAACCGCATTGAAAAAAAAAAAAGTTACAACTTTAAAAACGAGGGGGCAAAAATAAAAAAATGTTCTGGTCCCCTTAATCCACTTTCAGGCGTTCGGCTTTTAAGGGGTTAATGTTTTGGGGCATGATGGGGTTAACTGCTATCACTATGAGGCACATGGGGGTTACTAAGCTGTAATGCACTGACCGACTTTTTTTCTGCAAAGGGGATTTTCCCCCCCCCCGGCTTTACTTGAGACAATACAATTTTCCCCGTTTTTTTTGGTAAAATTAGGGGGCCTCGGCTTATATCCCGGGGCGGCTTATACTCGGGATAACGGTATTTTATGGGAAAGGATTAGCATCGGGATGATTAAAAATAAAAAAAATACGCTTTCACTACAAGGCGGACTTGCGTTGGGAAAGCGGGAAATTTTTCCCTCCCCTTTCGCACCTCGAACAAAACGGAGTGGGTGACGTGGCCCGCGTTGTTTTTTTTTTTTGTGCGCAGGCGGGTTATTTTAAATTTTCAACATTTGTTTTGAATTTAGAGAGTAATTAAAATACTTAAAATACTTCCTAAAAGTATTTTAATTACAAATACAAAATACTGAATAAAAAAAGTATTTTGATTACAAAATACAAATACCTGACAAGTATTTTAAATACTATTTTAATTGTATTTTAAATACTCCCGAACACTGCCCATTGTTCACCTATATTTCCCTGAGATAAAAAGCGGCTAAACATGTATTTAAAACATTCAACAGGAAGGCTAGAATCTTTCATACAAATGCCTTTTTTTCTGCAAGTACAACACAAAACTGGTTTAGTTGTATTAATAGATGACCTTCATTGGCTTTTTAGGGGTGTACTCAGCCTCAATATCTGGGGTAGTATAATCTGTAAATACAGCCCTGTACTTACTACTGTATGACTGGGATACTGCTGTATTATATCCTCCATGCTGCTCCTTAGGGTGTGCTGAGAATGGGAGACATCATAGCAACTCAGCAAAAAGAGGAGTCTGCAGATGGGGACTCTGGTAAAAAAAAAATACCAGAAACAAGTCATATAATAGCCAGAAAAAGTGCTGTTTCCCAATTCCATCCATGACAGCTTATTCTGAATCAACAGGTATGTGTTAATGTTATTGCCTATATGTACATTACACATTTCTTTGCATTTATTAAAAATATAATAAATCAATAAAATGTGTGAGTTCTTGTCTGGACAAGGGCACACAGACAGAACGCATAGGGCCAACTTTTTCACACTGATACCAGAGCAGTCCTGAAATCTAAACTTTGCCTGTAACTTAACCCCCAGCTGTCATTACCTTTCACAGAGCAATGATGAGGCGATGAAAGCAGAGCAGCTTCTCCATTGATCATGTTGTCACCACTGAGAAGAAAACTTTAATATGTTTTTTTTTCTTACCAAAAGGGATCAATATAGCTACTGAAGGAAATCCACTTCCCCATTCCGACTGTTCTTTAATTGAAAGTGTAGAATAAAGATTTTATTAAAAGGAGTTTCAAACTCTATAAAACTGATGGCCTTTCCTTAGACTACAACATCAATAATAGATTGTCTGTCATGGTTCATGCCGCAGTCCCTGCTATGGACCGTCGGCGTGCCCGTGTCTCCCTTGACCCAGCTGCTGCTGCGGCATCCTCTAGTGTCCCTGGCTCTGGTCTCTCACCTGTCCCAGCTCTTGTCTGTCCTGCTGCTGTTTCTGCTGGCAGATTCGAGTCTGGCATTCGTCCTCTCTGGCTTCCCCGCCATCCTGTGCGCGCACGTGCTACCTCTACGTGCACCCTCGCGACACTGCACTGCATTTAAAGAGACAGTGTTCCTGTTTCCTGCCCAGTGACCCCTGGTCATTGTTGTGTTTGCTCATACATAGAGCTTGACCCTTTGGCTGCTGATTGCTGCTGTTACTGCTGTACGTTTATCAGTACGTTTACCAGTTCCTGTTTACCCGTTACCTGCTGCACATCTGCCGCTGCACCAGTCTGCCAAATACCTGCTTATACGTGACGTTTTACCAAGTCTGCTACCATCCTGGGACTGTTCCATCCGTTTAACAGCTACACCTGCGGTGCCCTGTGTCCATTCCAGCACCGGCTATCCTGTCCTGCACTTCGGCTACCCACCGTGAATGTTACCATCTGCGCCTGCGGTGGGCCAAGAGAATCTACCATACCCCAGACGTTTCTAACCTCCTTGGTTAGTAAACGTAACATTGTCACACCCACTAGTCAGCCGACTAAAGGGCTGTGCCAGGTATTGTATTCATTTACTTGAATAAGACTGAGCCATTCTACTAGGCACAGCCATACTAAAAGCACCTTCAAGGGCTTTGTGAGCATCAGAACTGGAAGAAGGTGGCCTCATCTGGTACATCAAATTTTCTCTTAACACATGTGGCTGGCATAGGGCAAAAGTGTCACTTACCTGGGGAAGAAGACAAGCCAGCGGAGGCAGTGTGATGCCCTGGGCAATGTTTTGCTGGGAAACCTTAGGTCCTGCCATCATGTGGACGTTACTTTGACTTGTAACACCTACCTAAAATTGTTGCAAAGTTCCCATTTCATGGCAGAGGGATTCCCTAATGGCAATGGCCCCTTTTATCAAGATAATGCCCTTGCCACACTGCTAAAGTTGTTCAGAAATGGTTTGAGGAAGATATGAAGTATTCAAGATGTTGACCCCAAATTTTCCAGATATTCATCTGATTAAGCATCTGTGGCATGTGCAGAAACAGGTCCAATCCATGCTGATCCCTGGATCTACGGCTAGGATCTACAACAGGACATCATCAGAGGAGACCACACAGGACAGGACAAAGCTGTTTTAGCAGCGCAAGATTGTGTTAATGATGAGGATGATCGCTCTACATGTTCTCACCCATAAGTAGTTCTGTAAGGGTAGAGTATGTGGTGCCCCAGAACAAGGGTACTTTGGCCTGCCGACATTCAATCTATTGCTACTATGCAAAGCCGTCAACACCTTACTATCTTGATATCATGGTTTATACTGTTATGTACTTCTATACTGTTTTACATTATTAAACCCAGCTTAAATTGTTAATTATAGTATGTTCTGTTTGTTTGCACTGTGGGAAGGATTAACACAAGGCCAGCTAATACTTAAAGATTCTGGGTCCCCAGCCCTTTGACCCAGAAGCCAGCCAAACGACTGAGCCACAGACCCTAGGATAGCAGTGCTTTAGCCAGCATACCAACCTCCTGAGAGAGAGAGAGGGACAGCTGGCCCAGGCCTTTCCTCAGCACAGAGCCTTTGTCTACCAGATTGGTGAAGTCACTCAGTGTCTTGCCTGTATTGCGTTGCACTTGAGTTGCTCCATTAAACAAGTGCACAAGTTTACAAAGTGCAGTGCCCTGAATGTTACATAGTTACATAGTTAGTACGGTTGAAAAATGACATGTGTCCATCAATATCAACCAAGGGTGGGGAAAATGTGGGTGAAGGGAGAGAGACAAGGACATTAAGCCCAGCCTCCCCACTGGTGAATGCCCTGAAACCCACAGGGCAAGAATCAATCTGCTCCATTGGAGACCCCATCACTGACCCCGGAGCCGCCACCAGCCAGGATCCAGAATTTTACATAGCTACATATGCATTAATATTCTTTAATTCCAGGTAGGTATCTAAGCCTTTCTTGAAACTCCCAACTGTTTCTGCTGTGACCAGCTACTCAGGGCGGCTAATCCACAGATTTACAGTTCTTACAGTGAAGAAGCTTTTCTCCTCTGGAGATTGAATCCTTTTTTCTCTAGCCGAAGGGAATGTCCCTTTGTCTTTTGAGGGGCTTCATTTGAAATAATTTTTCCCCATACTTTTTGTAGGGACCATTTATATATTTATATAAATTAATCATGTCCCCCCGAAGCCATCTTTTCTCAAGACTAAATAAGTTCAATACTACCAAGCTCTCCTCATAACTAAGAGGCTCCATTCCTCTTATAAGTTTGGTTGCTCGTCTTTGCTCTCCTTCTTGCTCCATTACATCTCTTCTATAAACTGGGGCCCAGAACTGAACAGCATATTCTAAGTGAGGTCGCACCAGTGCTTTATACAGCGGTAGAATTACATCCTTGTCCCGAGAGTCCATGCTTTTTTTAATACACGCCAATATCTTACTTGCCTTAGAGTCAGCTGATCTCTGGACTTATTTCCCATTGGGGCGCATCACACCTCACCAACCCTTCCAGAGAGCAGTAACACGTAATGACACCGTGACAGTGTCCGGGGAATTCAGCATAGAGTTCAGACCACCCCAAACCTGGGCACTGCAGTTACTCCTGTAAGGCTATGTCTACACAGCAATGTTAAAATGCTGTAAAAATCCGATTTTATTTTAACATCACCATGCCGCGGCCCAGTACATAGAAGTATACTAAAATCTGCCGGAATATGGAACATGTTTTATATGCCGGAGGAATCCGGTGGTTTAGAAATCAGACAATAGAAAATCTTACTGGCAAGTCAATCAAAGGGCATTAGGGAAAAAGAGAGAAAGCTCAAGACCATCAAGGATTAACAAAACTAAATTTTGCTTGTGACTCTTTATTTTAAAACAAAAGAATGTAACCAACCATGTCATCATCTCATACAGCTGTTTCGGGGTTTTTCCCTCCTCCTCACAGCAATTTGCGGGAACAATGAGTGCTAAAAACGAATCCCCTTTGGGGGAAGCCCATATAATTGGGGGGTTTTGAAATGCCTTTTTGCACCCCACAGCATCGCATATCAAAAGGGCATTAGGGGAAAGCTGAAACTCAAGCACCCCTACTGGGTAACAACCCAATTTGTTTGTACTCACTAATTTTTTAAAAAAAAATTACCAAGCTACGCACTCATCGCCACAGCATCTTTCAGGGTTTTGCCCTTTCTCCTCTGATGATTTTACTCGGGCGGGGGCAATAGGGGCTTAAAGGGGGAATATCCCCCGGGGGAAGCTATATAGGTGGGGGGATTAAATTCCCTTTTCCCCCAAACGGGATCTCATATGACAAGGGCATTGGGGAAAAGAGCTCAAAGCTCCCACCCCCCACCAAAGCTGTGCTCCTGCTTTGGAACAAAAACCTGAACACGGCAAATGATGACACGCGGGGTTCACCCCCTTTCGCTTTCTAAAGATTTTCATGATTAAAAAGCAAAGGGAGATTTTTTTAATTTCTTTAGGGGGGTTTTTGAGCTTTCCCTTTTTTCCCCAAATCCCTTGTGATATGCAATCCAATTGATGCAAAAAGGCAATTTGAAATATCCACACACCTATATTGCTCTCCACAAGAGGAATTCCCCTTTCTTGAATACAGCTTTTCATGGGGTCTAGGCACTGTTACGAAAGTTTTTTTTGGATTCTAAAACGTTCCCTTTAAAAAAATCCAACAAAAACCATCGGGAAATATACCTAAAAGCATAAAAAATGCCAAATCTAGCCAAAAACCCCAAAAAGAAAACTTGGGTTTTAATTTTCTGGAAAACACAACAAACAATCCCGACCCCCAAAAAAAATTTTAAAAACCTACCACGGAAAAAAAAAATAAAAATTTTTACAAACCCGCAAACGGGATACCGCCAAACACCGGGTCCCCCCCCTTACTTTTCAAAAAAACACTTACAAAACCGGAACTAGCAACACCAAACCACCAAAAATTGGGGTTCAAAAACAAAAAAAAATTTCTACACAAACACCCCCAAAAAAACCCCCCAAACCAAAACACTAAAACCCCCCAAAAAGGAAAAGGGAAAAGGGGTTAAAATATGCCACCTTAAAAATAAAAGGCCCTTAATCCCCGAGAGGGGGGCCGCCCCCCTAAGGGGGCCGGGGCCATCGGCCGGCCAGGGGGCGGAGGCGGGAAGACTTTGGGGGAGCCACCCCCCTGGCCCGGAAAAACAAAAAAAAAAGGGGGAAAGAAAAAAAAAAAACCCCCAAAAAAAAAGGAAAAAAGGGGGGGGAAAAAAAACCCCCCCAAAAAAAAAAAAAAAAAAAAAAAAAAAAATTTTTTTAAAAAAAAAAAAAAAACCCCTTTAAATTAAAAAATTTTGGGGGGGGGGGGGGGGGATTTTTATTTTTTTTGGGGGTTTTTTTTGGGGGGGGGAAAAAAAATTTTTTTGGGGGGCCCTTTTCTTTTGGGGGTTTTAAAAAAGCCGGGGGCCCCGTGGGGCCGGCTACGGCCCGGGGGGAGGGGGCGGGGCGCTAAAGGGGAAAAGGGGCCCTGGGGGGTGGGGGAAAGGCGCAAAAACCCCAGGGACATAGCTTCCCAAAACTGATTGACCCTCTCAAACCCGGCCTTAGTGCATGAAACAAGGAAATCTAACTTCACCTGCACGGGGGCAAGGCGCCCAGAACGGGCACGAACGCACCCCACCAGAAACATGGGGTGGCAGACCGTGCAGGGGGGAACACTGGAATGAAAAGGGGGGCAAACTGGGGCCGAACCCACGGGGCAATGCACTTTCAAAACCTTCCAAAGACCCAGATCACGTGTTTCCTAAGGGAGGGAAGGGGCGGGGAAAATCCACGCCACTGGGGCCAGGGGTACTGGGGGGTGGCGGGGTCGCAGCAGCCCGGGAAGGGGTGGGGGGACCTTAAAACCCACAGTAGCAAGGCTCCACAAGTCCTTAAAAATCTTTGCCCCCGGGGCCCCCATAAACCGAGAGATCAAAAGGCGATCCCGGGGCCCCAAAAGTCCGCCACAAAAAGCAATGTCCCCAATTCAGTTTCTCCCCCAAAGCCCGGAAAATAGTCCTTTCCAGGGTATCTCCCAAGGGGACAGGTCTGCTTGGGTCAGGGGTTTCCAAAAAAGTTGGGCTGCGCTCCTCCCCCATACCCGATCGAAGAAGCACCACCCTAGCCTTTCGCCTGGGGGTGGGCCGGAAGTTAAATCTTGAAAAAAAAAGAGACCACCGTGCTTGCCGAGGGTTGAGCGCTGGGGCCATGAGATACTGAAGTTTTGTGGGCCTATATACCCAAAAGGGGAAAAACTCCTCCAAACCGCCACTCCTCCCGGGCCATCTTGATAGCGATAATTTTCGGGCCCCAAACATATTTCCTCTCCCACAAAGGTCTTGGAGAAGAACCCGGTATGGTTTTTTCCCCCGGACCCTTTTTTAGTAAGGAAACCCGGCCCCACCAAAGGGTCCACCTCCAGAAAAAGGGTTCTCAGGTCGGGGGGACAAAATATCGGAAGCAAAGGCTGACTTTAAATCCGAGAAGGCTCTTTCCCGCTGTGGGCCCAAAATTTGGGGTTACCTTCTTTCCCGGGAGAGCCAAATTAAACCCCAGTTAACAATGGGGTAAAACTCCAATAATTCAAACCCCAAAAAAAGTTGTAGGGTCGAAGTCCAACAGTCTGGCCATTGCAGAAGCAGACGCTTAGGGGGGGGGGGCCCTTTGCAGGCCTCGTTTGAAAAGATTAACCGAGGAAACAACTTTTTATGAACCGCATTTCTCTAATTTTTCGTACAGGCTTCTGCTAAGGGGTTTCAGGACTAGGGCCCCCTTAAGTGGGTCCGGGGTCAGGGGGGAAAACAAATGTCGCCAATAAACATGACACACTTAAGAGGTCCCTGAAGAGTCATTTTTCAACTCCTGAAAACCGCGGGAGCATTGCCAGACCAAAAGGGATTACTAATACCAAGGACCGTCGCGGTATTAAACCCGTCTTCCACTCATCTCCCCCACGGGGTCCTAAGGGGGTAGCCCCCGCAGGGCCAATTTGCAGAAAAACCTGGCTCCCCGTAACGGGCAAAAAAGGGTTCTGTAATTTTTCAACATACCAATTTTCACGGAATCTTTCAGGGCCCCCGGGATCATGCATGACAGAAACCATCCTTCTTCGTACGAAGAAAAAACCAGCTCCGGGGGGTATAGGACTTCTATAAAACCCTTTTTCAGGTTCTCACATAAAGTCCACATGGCCTAGTCCGGGCTAGACAACGGTAAAACCCACCCCAGAGACGGTCCCAAAGGGGGTCAATGGAAAAGTCAAGGGGGGATGAGAGGGAAGGGGTTCGGCCTTTTCTTCGAAAAAACAACCCATAGTCCCATTCACGGGGAAACCCGGGAAACCTGAAGACTGGAGGGGAAGGCCCACGGCCGGGAACTGAAACAGCGACCTGCAGTCAAACCCCAGTGCAAACCTCCCCCGGTTTTTCCCGCAGGTCGGGCATGGACTGCACCACGAAGACCCAAAACCGAGGGCGACCGAGGGGATAAAAGGTGTCCCCCTTGTGTAACCCCCACGCGGAGGTACAATCTTGGTCACGTACCATGGGCCCCACAAGGAGCTCACCACTCACGGGGGATATACCAAGGGGTTCTCCAGACTCACCGAACGATACTGGGACACAAGGGGGGCGTGAATAAAGTTCCCGGCGGATCCAGAGTCTAGAAAGGGGGCACCCGAAAAAAGAGTCCCGAACCAACAACCTCAACCTCCATAGTAAGCGGGAAGGAATGTTCACACCAGGGGCCCTCTCCCACATAACCTAGGTCGGGGGTTTCCCCCCCTGGTCGAACAGGGAACCATTGCAAAGTGATCCGGGGGGGACATAAAGGGAAAAATTTCTCTCCCGCGCGGGGCACCCCGTTCGGACCCGATGGTTCCCGTCCCCCTGCATGGGTTTTTTCACTGGTTGGGGGCGAATGCACTGTGGGCTTTGGGAAAACCGACCAGGCAGGCAAACGGCTGTCGGGCGAGATCACTTCCTGGCTAGTTCCTCTTTCCGCCGGCGAAGCGAACACGACCAGTGCTAGGGGGATCATTCGCTTGGGGGACGGATCCCTACCGCGGCTCCTTAATTCTGCCGGGCAACCCTTTTTAAGGTGGCACATAGACGGCTCGTTCCAGGTCACTCTGACGCCAGGTCCGAAAACGAAATGCGTATCGCCGACCGAGGATCACCCTGGGGAAGATTCATAGAGCGGTTCTGAGAGGATGCCCTGCCGGGTCTTCAAAACACTCGGGAAATCTGGAGGAAAGCCCGTAGGTCCGCGTCACCGAAAACGCCCCGCCCAAGAGGGTGGGCCCCAACTAAGCCCTTTTCCCGGGCACAACTGACCACAAAGGGCCCCCTTCGAAGTTTTTTGGGGAATTTTACCAGCCTTAAATTAAAAAGTGCATAGACACTGGGGAATAAATCCCCCCACATTTGGATCCCCTTCAAAATTGCGGGGAGTGTAAACGCGCCTAAATCCCGGACTGGGGGAGGTCGCCACGGAGGGGGCGCGGCTGTTGGTTCCCGGAGCTCGCAGCATGGCGGGCAACTGGTTCACTCTCTTGTTTCGCAATTTTTTGTATTTCGAGCCACTATCGCCGGAATCCGTTTTTCCCCAAAGGTACCTTGGGGGGGATCCATGGGCCATCTTACGTAACAGATCGGTAGTGATCCGCTGGACCCCGCAAGGATTTAACCGTACCAGGGGGAGTCTAAGTAGAACCCGGTTTTCACCAAACCCGCGCAAAGCGGGGTGGGCTTTCTGCGGGGGAAACCAGGGCGCCCCACTGGGGGACTGCTTGCGTGGCAGCCAAGGGAGGGGTGGTAAAAATCGGAGACTAGGGGAATCGGACACAAATCAGGGGACAGCAAAGGTTTTGTGGTCGGGAAAAAGACGTAAAGGTTCGGGAAACCCAAGACAGCACAGGGAAAGACGCTTTCTCAAAGCAGACGGGCCCAAAAACCGAAAAGGGACCCAAAGGGAAGAGGGTTTAAAAAGGGTTACCTGCCAGCCTTACCAATAAAGGGCAAAGCCCTTTAAACCCCAAGCCGGGGCCCCGCGCCCTAAGGGATGGCATGCCATACTGGCGGGGAAGGAACGCGGAACCCGTCAGTAAGAGGACCGGGGCCCGACCCGGGAACCGCAGTCCCGCCGGGGCCCCACGGGGGGACACGATGCGCCCGCCCGGGGGAGGGCTGCGGGACCCCTCTACACTGACATATCATATTTTGCTTTCTAGGCAACTCATATAACGAAGCATTGGACTACAGTGATATCTTTATTACCTTTAGAAATGACCTGAGTATAAGGAACAATTGTAGTTTGTTATATGGGGACATCTACTGGGACGTTTTCAGTATGCAGCTCTTTATTTAATTTTTAAAGAAATAACGTATTTTAAACATGTATCATCTCTAAAAAAACTTTAGTTTCTGGAAATACAGAAAATGTTTGTGTTTTTAGCACAATTATATAAAGACTGAGAATGGTATACGTCTGGAAATTAAAATATTTGTGTTGAGCTACAATCCTCCAATACCAATAGAGCAACCAATGCTGATAAGATTGGTCCCAGATCGTAGATTCAATAAAAACTATGAACAAAGCCTCTGTGCATCGGTGGTGTTACCCAAAACATCACATAGATGCGCCAAAAATCTGTTGTATTCTACACTCTTCTATATCTATTTAGAACTGTGGTGTCGGCGCCAAGTAAAAAAAAAGTATGTATTTGAATTGATACATGTCACTCTCTTAATGTTTCAATGCTCGGATTATGAGATCTGAGAGTGTAGAATACGACAGATTTTTGGTGCATTACATAGAGCTTAATGCGCCAAGTTTGGGGTATTACACTCTATCCCATACAAAGTTTGGCGCATTAAGCTCTATGTAATGCGCCAAAATCTTCATACTGTCGTATTCTGCACTCTTCTCTATCTATTTAGAACTGGAGTGGCGGCGCCAAGTTAAAAAAAAGTACGCAGTCGAATTCATACATGTCGCCCTTAATGTTTTATGACGGTTGTGTGGGATAAAAAGGTTTGAGTCCAAATACTCCACTTCCAGAGGTCATATGTTCGGGAATTCAGGTCTCTTTCCCAAAAATCTAATTTCTAAAGTAAAGAATCAAAGCAGCCAAGTGACTGTCTGGAGACTCAGTTCATTAAAGGGAATCTGTCGCATTTTTTTTTTTTTACTTATTAAATCAAGACCCTGATCCGTATTCTTTTCCTCTTAGCCATTTTTATTTCCTGATTGTAGATTTCTCAATTCGGCCGTCTATATATGATTGTGGGGAAGACATTCTTGCTTGTACTGCTTTAACCCCTTCCTGACGGACGGTCATAATAATATGGCTCTAAATTTTTTTGCTCTTTGCCTTCTGAAAGCCATTACTTTTTTATTTTTCCACCTCCATAGACATATGAGGGCTTTTATTTTGCGGGACAAGTTGTACTTTCTAGTGGTGTTATTTATATTACTATAGAGTATACTAGGGAACGGCAAAAAAATTCTAAGTGAGGAAAAATGTGAAAAAAAACTTACTTGCGCCATTTTTGCGGGAGGTTTGTTTTTACGTAGTTTATTCTTCAGTAAAAATGATGTATTATCTGTATTCTACAGGTTGTTACGCATCCGGCAATACCAAACATGTATGGTTTCCGTTATCTTTTGGTACCGTAAAAAAATTCCAAACATTTTCTATTCTTGAAATTTTGTGCGACCAATAACTTTTTTGTACTAACACTTACGTACGTCAGTGAGGCGGCATTTTTTGCGGGTTGAAGCGTACTTTTTAATGCTAGCACTTTGAAATGGATGCGACATTTTTGAATTTTTTTTCTTCTACGGTGTTCAGCGTACGGGATAAATTATATTATATTTTTATAGATTGGACTTTTTCAGACGCGGCGATACCAAATATGTGTAACTTTTTTATTATTTTATTGTTTTTATTTGTAAAATGGGGAAAGGGAGGTGATTTGAACTTTTAATACTTTTTTTTGTACTTTAATTCTTTATTTTTTTTACTTTAACATTTAGTCCCCCTATGGTGCTTGACCACTAGGGGGCGCGATCGTTAATACAGCCTAATGCATTGCATAGGCAATGCATTAGGGTGTACAAAGATGGCGGTTTCCCAACTTCCTGTCTGCGGACGGAAGTGGGGCAAACAGGAACATGGCAGCGATTAGAGCCTTCACAAGTCTCTGCGCTGCCATGATAGCCCGTCGGGACTCAGCAATCTTATCGCTGATGTCCCGATCGGGCTGAAAAACGGTGCGCGGCACCGCTTTTCAGTCATTCAGACACCCCGGCCATCTTTCCCGCGACGCCTGATGGGTTAAACAGCGCAGGCGGGCGCCGCCGGGTGTTAACTGCAATTAGCCGCTAACATCCGGCGGCTGTGAAGCGGGATCGCGCCTTGATCCCGTTTCAAAGCCGCTTACCGGCGATATGACGTACTCATACGTCATAGGTGAGTAAGGGGTTAACAGCAGTCAGAGAGATGCTTTACAGTAGCTTCATGCACATAGGAGCCTTAAGACTGATTCTGTCCCATAGACTTCTATAGAAGAGTTTTCTAGTCATGCTGTGTGACCTGGAAAAAATCACTGTACAGGGAGGTGAGAGGGGGAGCTGTGACTATCTCCTCTTGTGACTGGTGGACTCTGTGTTATCTATACACACTGGTGTCTCCTTTCAGTTTGACCCTGCTTTTACTGATAATGAGCAGACACTGAAAATCTCCCTCTACAGAACAGGAAGTGTCAGACTATTACTAGGCTTAGTGGCAAAAGTGAAAACTGCAAGACTTAAGAATCAATAAAAAATACTGAAAGTGATATGGAAGATAAAAAAAATAATCAAATATGCCTAAAAAATGTGTTAACATAAAAAAGTGAGTTAAACAATAAGTCGTTTTTTGATGACACAATCCCTTTAAAAACTGATTATTTATACTCACAAAAGTAGTTTAAAAATCAGATATTGTATCAACCCATGTAAAGCAAAGATTCAACCGGCTGAGCCAGACCTGGGGTTTTCCTTTACAGCTTTTTCCGGGGTGTACTCCTGGAAATGTCACCGATGCTTTATGTTGCAAACAAAAGCAATTTATTTTCTCACGCAGAGGCCTATCAGTCTTCGTAGTTACACTCCTTTTATATTGTACACAAGTGTAATAAAAGTAGATAGTCTGTTGGTTTTCTCACATGTGATAAACACCGCCTCTTAACATATCAGAACAGTTGCAAATAATTTATACAGACTCTTTCAAGCATTTGGGTCAGGTTGAGCCTAAGGTCACTGATGGCTGTTAAACAAAACACTGCAAATATATATATATATATATATATATATATATATATATATATATATATATATATATATATATATATATATATATATATATAATTTTTCAGCTAAAATATAACTTTTAATAAAAATGATTAAAATATAATATTTAGTAGACCCCCCATAGATAGTCGAAAACAATGCCAAATAAACAATTTATGATACACCTAAAGGGATAACGGACAAGAAAGGATCAATAGTTGATCATCACTCCTCCAGTTCAATCTGACAGCGAGGTCATCGCCCTGACAAGAGCGGCTCCACTATAATGTACAGACTCCCTCAATCAAAATCAATGCACAAACTTTTACACTCAAAAATTATAAATTATAAATTGACACAAACAAAAAGAATTTGCCAAAATAAGAAATAAGTGGGTTCGTAGGGTTGTATCTCAAGAGGTACCTAAGTGTTTCTTGGGGGGTACAAGTTATGGTACTATCTATTGACCAAAACACATTGACCAGTTTTCTGTGTGTGCAAACACGCCAATAACACTTTGCCCTTGTTATGATCGGCATTCACAGGGTTATTGCCTTCTACAGAATACCACTTTAACAGCACACAGTTTAGCTTGTACCTTTGTTATTTACACTCCTTGTACTGTTCTCTACTTGCAGGAGGAGGACATTTTATAATACATACCTCCATTCCCAGCATACATTCTCTCCCGTTCTTTGTTTAGGCCATGGGCAACCAGTCCTTTTGAGAACTTAATGGAGATTTAAGACTCCACTGGACAATACCAAGCCACTGGCCCCCTTGCAACAGTTTCAGACTCATTTGTCTCTGTGGCTCTTGCTCAACCTCCAAATGACACCTGAAAAGGTTTCTTTTACCAGGAGTCGTCTCTCTCAAACTCTTACTGTCCTCTCTCAACAGCCAAGTAGACTCCACTCTTCTTCAAGCTTCAGCTACTCTCTTGCCCTTTTCTCACATCACACCGATGTGTGGAACCATTGGTAAACATGCCTGAAAAGCCAGCCAAAAAGTGAACCTTAAGAGTGTTCCACTTACTTTATGAAAGTCTTGTTGCAATAATGAATATTAAGTAATAGTGGATAAGCAATCGTCTTGTCTTTACACTACTTGAGGATTATTTTAACTTTACTGTATACCTTTAATGTTGAAGAGCTTGTGAAAGCTAGAAGAGTATCAATGTCCTCTTTAGAAAACCCTGAAAAGATCAAGTTCCTCCTATCACTTTCCAAGTCAAGAGTTAAAGAAGAGAAGGCTTCCGATGTGAGAAGCCGTGCTGTACCAAGAGATCTTCCTGTCCGGCAACTTGATATGATTTCCCTTATAAAGACCTAATAATAGAGGAAGCCATGTCCTGTGGAGCTTGTAAAGAATAATCCTTATAGCCAATATGTGTTCTTTTTTGAGCTTTTAAAGGACTCTTGCAATCAGAGGAGTAAGGAGGGAATAAATACACAAACTTGTTGCGCTGCCACCAAGCAAGTAGAAACTATCCAGAATAACTGGGTGATTGGTATCACTATGCACGAAGCAAAATTTCAGTTAGTTGGATATTGGTTCTTGTGGCTAGGACATCCAGTTCTGGGTGGAACATCTGCTAATTTGGAGTCTACTCCCCTGGCTTGGAGATCTTTATGTTCATACAGAAAAAGGGGAAAAAATTACTAAAAGAAAAAACCAAAAACATGGCCGTACTCACCGCTAGAAAAGCTGAGATGAGACTGAAAAAACAGAGGCAACATACGCCCCCATGCTATTAAAGAAAAATACCCAGGTGCAGCTGATGGGTGGTAACCCATATATCTCTCCATTAAGTGGACAGAAAGCTGCACCTTGAATTGACATCTATTCACACAGCATGCAAAAAAGAGAAAAACCACAGTACCATACGTTGGGAAACTATACAGATCAAAAATACCCGTAAGACAGACGCGCGCACACCTACCATGCAGGAGGGGGGCGACTGCTTGTAGTCTACTTGCATCCAGACCCCAGTACTGTTTTGGGCAAAAAAACTATTTTTCACATACTGGAAAATATCAAATATGAGGTATTGGTTAACATAATGGCCACTATATTGTATGCCTGCAAGCCCCTTCCGGCTCCTCATTTATTGCAGGTCCCCTACACTCCTTAAAATCACAAAACATACAGAAAAAAGGGGAAAAAATTACTAAAAGAAAAAACCAAAAACATGGCCGTACTCACCGCTAGAAAAGCTGAGATGAGACTGAACACAGAGGCAACATACGCCCCCATGCTATTAAAGAAAAATACCCAGGTGCAGCTGATGGGTGGTAACCCATATATCTCTCCACTAAGTGGACAGAAAGCTGCACCTTAAATTTAAATATATTAACACAGCAAGCAAAAAAACAGAAAAACCACAGTACCATACGTTGGGAAACTATACAGATGCAAAAATACCCGTAAGACAGACGCTCGCACACCTTCCATGCATGAGGGGGGCGACTGCTGGTATTCTACTTGCATCCAGTCCCCAGTACTGTTGGGCAAAAAACTATTTTCACATACTGGAAAAATATCAAATATGAGGTATTGGTTAACATAATGGCCACTATATTGTATGCCTGCAAGCCCCTTCACGGCTCCTCATTTATTGCAGGTCCCTACACTCCCTTAAAATCACAAAACATACAGAAAAAGGGAAAAAATTAATAAAAGAAAAAAAAACCCAAAAAAATGGCCGTACTCACCCCTAGAAAATTGGATGAGATGAACACAGAGGCAAAATACGCCCCCATGTATTAAAGAAAAATACCCAAAGGGGGCAGTGATGGGTGGTAACCCATATATTCCTCCACTAAGTGGACAGAAAGCTGCACCTTTTAATTGACATCTAAACACACAGCATGCAAAAAAGCAGAAAAACCACATTTCCCTTAAAAGTTGGGAAACTATTTCAGATGCAAAAAATACCCGTAAGACAGACGCTCAGCAAAACCTTCCATGCATGAGGGGGGCGACTGCTGGTATTCACTTGGCATCCCGTCCCCAGTACTGTTGGGCAAAAAAACTATTTTCCCCATACTGGAAAAAATATCAAATTGAGGTATTGGTTAAACATAATGGCCACTATAATTGGTATGCCTGCAAGCCCCTTCACGGCTCCTCATTTATTGCAGGTTCCCTACACACCCTTAAACTCACAAAACATACAGAAAAAGGGAAAAATTACTAAAAGAAAAAACCAAAAACATGGCGTACTCACGCTAGAAAAGCTGAGATGAGACTGAACACAGAGGCAACATACCCCCCATGCTATTAAAGAAAAATACCCCAGGTGCAGCTGATGGGTGGTAACCCATATATCTCCCTCCACTAAGTGGGCAGAAAGCTGCACCTTGAATTGACATCTATTCACACAGCATGCAAAAAAGCAGAAAAACCACAGTACCATACGTTGGGAAACTATACAGATGCAAAAATACCCGTAAGACAGACGCTCGCACACCTTCCATGCATGAGGGGGGCGACTGCTGGTATTCTACTTGCATCTAGTCCCCAGTACTGTTGGGCAAAAAAACTATTTTCACATACTGGAAAAAATCAAATATGAGGTATTGGTTAACATAATGGCCACTATAAATTGTATGCCTGCAAGCCCCTTCATGGCTCCTCATTTATTGCAGGTCCCTACACTCCCTTAAAATCACAAAACATACAGAAAAAGGGGAAAAAATCACTAAAAGAAAAAACCAAAAACATGGCCGTACTCACCTCTGTGTTCAGTCTCATCTCAGCTTTTCTAGCGGTGAGTACGGCCATGTTTTTGGTTTTTTCTTTTAGTAATTTTTTCCCCTTTTTTTCTGTATGTTTGTGATTTTAAGGGAGTGTAGGGGCCCGCAATAAATGAGGACCGTGAAGGGGCTTGCAGGCATACAATATAGTGGCCATTATGTTAAACACTAACTCATATTTGTTTTTTTTCCATTATGTGAAATTAGTTTTTTTGCCCTACAGTACTGGGGACTGGAAAGCAAGTAGAATACCAGCAGTCGCCCCCTCATGCATGGAAGGTGTGCGAGCGTCTGTCTTACGGGTATTTTTGCATCTGTATAGTTTCCCAACGTATGGTACTGTGGTTTTTCTGCGTTTGTGCATGCTGTGTTTAATGATGTCAATTCAAGGTGCAGCTTTCTGTCACTTAGTGGGGGAGATATATGGGTTACCACCCATCAGCTGCACCCCGGGTATTTTTCTTTAATAGCATGGGGGGCGTATGTTGCCCTCTGTGTTCAGTCTCATCTCAGCTTTTCTACGGTGATACGGCCCTGTTTTGGTTTTTCTTTAGTAATTTTTCCCCTTTTTCTTATTTTTGTGATTTTAAAGGAGTGTAGGACCTGCAATAAAATGAAGAGCCGTGAAGGGCTTGCAGGCATTACAAAATATGGCCATTAAGTAACCAATACCTCATATTTGATATTTTCCAGTATGTAAAATAGTTTTTTTTGCCCAACCCGTTTCTGGGGACGGATGCAAGTAGAAACCGCAGTCGCCCCCCTCATGCAAAAAGGGTGCAGCGTCGTCTTACGGTATTTTGCATCTGTATAGTTTCCCCAATATGTACTGTGGTTTTTTCTTTTTTGCATGCCCCGTGGAATAGATGTCAATTCAAGGGGCAGCTTTCTGTCACTTTAGTGGAGAGATAATTCGGGTTACAACCCATCGGCTGCACCTGGGTATTTTTCTTTAATAGCATGGGGGCGTATGTTGCCTCTGTGTTCAGTCTTTATCTCAGCTTTTCTAGCGTGAGTACGGCCATGTTTTTGGTTTTTCTTTAGTAATTTTTTCCCCTTTTTCTTTATGTTTTGTGATTTTAAGGGAGTGTAGGGACCTGCAATAAATGAGGAGCCGTGAAGGGGCTTGCAGGCATACAATATAGTGGCCATTATGTTAACCAATACCTCATATTTGATATTTTTCCAGTATGTGAAAATAGTTTTTTTGCCCAACAGTACTGGGGACTGGATGCAAGTAAAAATCCCAGCAGTCGCCCCCTCATGCATGTAATAGAAGTTGCGAGCGTCTGTCTTACGGGTATTTTTGCATCTGTATAGTTTCCCAACGTATGGTACTGTGGTTTTTCTGCTTTTTTGCATGCTGTGTGAATAGATGTCAATTTAAGGTGCAGCTTTCTGTCCACTTAGTGGAGAGATATATGGGTTACCACCCATCAGCTGCCCCTGGGTATTTTTTCTTTAATAGCATGGGGGCGTATGTTGGGCCCCTGTGTTCAGTCTCATCTCAGCTTTTCTAGCGGGAGTACGGCCATGTTTTTGGTTTTTTCTTTTAGTAATTTTTTCCCCTTTTTCTGTATGTTTTGTGATTTTAAGGGAGTGTAGGGACCTGCAATAAATGAGGAGCCGTGAATGAGGCATGCAGGAATACAATAAATTGTCCATTATGTTAACCAATACCTCATATTTGATATTTTTTCCAGTATGTGAAATTAGTTTTTTTTGCCCACAGTACTGGGGACTGGATGCAAGTAGAATACCAGCAGTCGCCCCCCTCATGCATGAAGGTGGTGCGAGCGTCTGTCTTACGGGTATTTTTGCATCTGTATAAATTTTCCCCCAACGTATGGTACTGTGTTTTTTCTGCTTTTTTGCAATGCTGTGTGGAATAGATGTCAATTCAAGGTGCAGCTTTCTGTCCACTTAGTGGAGAGTATTAATGGGTTACCACCCATCAGCTGCACCTGGGGGAAATTTTTCTTTAATAGCAAAGGGGGCGTATGTTGCCCCCTGTGTTCAGTCTCATCTCAGCTTTTCTAGCGTGAGTACGGCCAATGTTTTTGGTTTTTTCTTTTAGTAATTTTTTCCCTTTTTCTGTATGTTTTGTGATTTTAAGGGGAGTGTTTGGGACCTGCAATAAATGAGGAGCCGGGGAAGGGGCTTGCAGGCATACAATATAGTGGCCATTATGTAACCAAACCCATATTTGATATTTTTCCAGTATGTGAAAATAGTTTTTTTGCCCAACCCGTACTGGGGACTGGATGCAAGTAGAATACCCGCAGTCGCCCCCTCATGCATGGAAGGTGTGCGAAACGTCTCTTCTTAAGGGTATTTTTGCATCTGTAAAAGTTTCCCAACGTTATGGTACTGTGGTTTTTTTGCTTTTTCTTGCGCTGTGTGAATAGATGTCAATTCAAGGTGCAGCTTTTTTGTCCACTTAGTGGAGAGATATATGGGTTACCACCCATCAGCTGCCACCTGGGTATTTTTCTTTAATAGCATGGGGGCGTATGTTGCCTCTGTGTTCAGTCTCTATCTCAACTTTTCTAGCGGTGAGTACGGCCATTGTTTTTGGTTTTTTCTTTTTTAGGAATTTTTTCCCCTTTTTCTGTATGTTTTGTGATTTTAAGGGAGTGTAGGGACCTGCTATAAATGAGGGGCCGTGAAGGGGCTTGCAGGCATACAATATAGTGGCCTTATGTTAACCCAAAACCCCCATTTTTTGATATTTTTCCAGTATGTGAAAATAGTTTTTTTTGCCCAACAGTACGGGGACTGGATGCAAGTAGAATACCAGCAGTCGCCCCCCTCATGCATGGGGAAAGTGTGCGAGCGTCTGTCTTACGGGTATTTTTGCATCTGTATAGTTTCCCAACGTATGGTACTGTGGTTTTTCTGCTTTTTTGCATGCTGTGTGAATAGATGTCAATTCAAGGTGCAGCTTTCTGTCCACTTAGTGGAGAGATATATGGGTTACCACCCATCAGCTGCACCCCGGGTATTTTCTTTAATAGCATGGGGGCGTATGTTGCCTCTGTGTTCAGTCTCAAACCCCAGCTTTTTTAGCGGTGAGTACGGGCCAGGTTTTTGGTTTGATCTTTATGTTCAGCCAATATTCTTAGGTGCTTGTACAATGCCTGATATGAACAGCAGAGATACACCTAAAATTGATCTCTGCTCATTTCATGATTTGGGCACTTTCACTTGATAATGGATTACACCATGTTCATCCTTCCTTGTAAAGAGCTACTAAGTATAGAGTGTTGATTTGTATTCTGTTCTCTGGTTCTGACCTTTTGCTTGTTTCTTACCATTCCGTTTGTCTGCTGCCTGCCTGGACCTTCTACCTGTGATTCAACTACGCAAGAACTCAGCCTGGCCTCACCTACCACCAGTGACCTGACTTTAAGTGGACTCTGCCTGCCCTGACCTACTGCCAGTGACCTGACTTTGAGTCAACTCCGCTGGCCTTGACCTACTGCCAGTGACCTGACTTTGAGTGGACTCTGCCTGCCCTGACCTACCACCAGTGACCTGACTTTGAGTCAACTCAGCCGGCCTTGACCTACTGCCAGTGACCTGACTTTGAATGTACTCCGCCTGCCCTGACCCTCAGCTTGTGACCTGCTTACATCATTTGTCTGCCCCTCTGGTACCACGCCTGTATGTCAGCTTTCACCATGGGTGTAACGACTTTGGAATTACCTGCAGCAAAGACCAGATTCCTTGTATAAGGGGTGGAAGCCTGAGGCCAGGGCACTCTTTGGACGCCATTCAATATGGTTAATCCCTATAAAAAGATGCTGCAGAAAGGATACACTTTACATTTATGCTACATAGTAAGAAGTTTATTTTTCAGATAGAAAAATACTCTGTGTGAGCATGCCCTAATGCTGCTGTCAGGACCACCGCTACATTAAAAATACCAAAAAACAAAATATGTTCTGCACATCCTTTTTGAAAAATGAGTCTATAGGTGCACACTGGTGCGGCAGCCAAAATTAATGCAAACACAACCCAATATCAGCAGCGCTCTATAGGCACTAAACAACAATCAAGAGGGACATAGAAATTTTTTTGAAAAGCATACCTGCCACTTTAGAATCCATGAAAATTTTGAGGTTCTTAGTGTACATTTTTGACCAAAACTGTAGAGGCCCATCTACCGACGGCAAGGTGATAGCCAAGCCCCCACTAGCTCAACCAATCAGCTCTTTTCTGCATTTTTACTGTATTTTGAACTGTTCCACCTTTGAATTTGATTGGTCAATATTTGTCCATAGGTTATAATGGGTCCCTGTCGCTTCTATTCTGATTTGCCAGGATTGCCAAGCCCCCGCTAGCTCAACCAATCAGCTCTATTCGGCATTTTTAGTGTATTTTGAACTGTCCCGCCTTTGAATTTGATTGGTCAATATTTTTCCATAGGTTTTAATGGGTCACTAGCGCTCCTATTCTGATTGGCTGGTTTCTGCCGACCAATGAGAAGAGCTTACAGAATTTGAATTACTGTATTTCCCCGAAATTTCCAAGATCCTAATTCCTGATATTGTGCCGTTCTAGATTTTTGGAAAGTGATTTTTTTTATGGTTTTTTTTTTTTGAAGGTTTGAGCTCTTTTTCTGATAATGTTTTACACCTAATAAAAGCAATTTTTTGGAATCATACTCCATGCTTCACGGCGCTGAGAGCTGAGATGGATTTCTTTTGCGCTTTTCTATATGTTTCCTCTAATGTTACGTTCTCGCTTCACTTCGCCTCCTCCGGCTCATTTAGACCAACTTCAACTAGGTCTGCCTGTCAGAGCTGACGAGCGCTGCAATGCGCCGCACTTTTCCGACTCGCGATCGTACATGCCTCGGAGTATACGAATGAGCCGCGTCCCGCCCCAGAACGCCCACACCGCGCCCATTACACGCCCCTTCATGTGAGGCGCATCTGAAAGTGGTGAAGGCTGCGCCAAACATCACATCCCTGCGTCCGACAGGGGATTCGAGTCGGTGAGCCGCAGTTTTCGCCAGAAAACAGGCGCAACTCCCGATCATACATGTCGCCCAAAGAGAGGTAACATATAGTGTAGGTTCCCACCTGAATTGAGGTCACCTTGCCATTGGTAGATGAGTCTTTACAGTTTTGATCAAAAATGTACCTTTGGAGCAGAGGAGAGGCCAAATGACAGGCAGGTGAACTGAGAATAGCTTACTTGATTGCAATTCTGAGAAACCTTCTAAAAAATTGGTTAAAAGAGATAAGCACCCTTTTAATGGACTGGGACTATGAAATCTTTTTCTTGTTAATTTTAACAACAAACTTGACTCCATTTTTACTGTATTTTTCCCATGATTAATTTGTTTATATAAGTAAAATCAATGATACGTCTTGACTTTCCCCCAGGTTCCGGAAAATGTGTAAAATGCAAAAATGTACTCCTTTTATAAAATGATGAACTGGTTCTTCCAGAACACCTTTTAAAAGAAAGTTATTTGTAGAGTGATGGGCTCCAAGAGGTATTTAGGAAGATATTGTCTAGCGTAAACATTCATATTCTGTTGATTAGTCAGACAAGATTACAGAAAATAAATACATTGGTAGCCAGGACATGAATTAACCCCATTCAACGGGGCCAAGCTGCATTTGAATGCATTGTATAATTTACTGCACAATATGAAAATCTACACATCTGCCATGGATACACAACAGAGTTTTCTAAAGGAACAAGCCCTGAGCCACATCCTTTAAAGGAGTTGTCTCACTACAGGCTTTCAGCCTACCTCAGTGTGTCTGGCACCATTGGATTTTTTAATTCAGGGGCGTGTTTCTTGTCTGCCTTTTCTCCTCTCCCTTCCACCTTCCTCTCAGCACACAGACAGCTCTCCTCCAACTGCAGTAACTTCTATACAGCAGGGAGAGGGTGAGGGGGTTTGCTGCCAGAGTTAACCCTGTGTGTTCCTGCCTAGGTCTGCTGCTCACTGCTGGATCAGCTGCACTGTGCTGCTGTGGCCGAGCTCTTGCTGCTCCTCTCCACAGAGTCAGGAGACAGGAGAGGGCTGATCTATGAGTGTGGAGAGGTATGTGAAGCTGTGTATGCTAATAGCAGAGCAGGGGGGGATGCAAGTGTTTCTATACCCCCTGCTTAGCATACAAATCTCCACGGACATCTCAAGCAACAACAAACAAACCCTGTTCTGTGCTGTCCTCCCATCAGAACAGACACAGGGCAGCTGTGAAGTGTGTTACTATAATCACGATGTGTCACAGCAGAGCAGGGAGGGATATGAACCGTCCACATGCCCCCCTGATCACAGCAGAGCAGGGAGGGATATGAACCGTTCACATGCCCCCCTGATCTGTTCTATTAGTATATTCAAAGCTCCACAGACACATGGTGATTATAGTAACACAATTCACTGCTGTCACATCGTACTGACCACAGATCAGCCTCACCTCTGCTCTCCTCAATCTGTGTAGAGAGCAGGAGGGAGCAGGCACACATAGAGTTAATCCAGGCAGCACAGCTACACAGAAGCCAGAGCCCTCCCCCTCCCCTACAGAAGCATCACAAGTGGCCTCATACTGTGCAGGAGGGGCTCTGTGCTCCCACCTGTATTGAGAAGCTGATGAGTCACCAGCACTGACAGCCAGTGAGATAAAAATCAACAGGTCAGTGGCTATAGTGATTTGAGGAGCTGATGCAGTCCTACTACCAGGGATAACTCAAAATCAGTAGGACATTTGTAATGAACATATATTGCAAAGCTGCTTGTTTTTTTAAAGATCTTTTAATTAAAACCCAATCATTGTAGCAAGACAACCCCTTTAAGGTTGTCCAGAAAATAAAAATGAAACTTTATAGCATCTGGGTTTGTAAAATAAAAAAAGTTATACTTACCAATGGATCCTCTGCCACTGCTGCACTGGATCCGATCCGTTTCTTTTCACTTTCGGGTCCTCGTCTGGATACCCAGCAGCGACTCTTCCTACATTCTTTTACATTGGAGCATGAGCCTTGCCTGTGTGCCGTGACAAGAACCCATAAGTCAAGAGTGCTCTAGAGCGGAAGGGGACCTGAAGGTAGGTATAACTTAAAAAAAAAAAAAAGTTTAACGATCCAAGCTCCAATGAAAAATATTTTATTTTTAATTTGCTGGACATTCACTTCAAACAGGTTTTTCTCACAACAGTGATTAGCTTTTAATATGTAGGGAAAAGTAAATGAAGACTATTACCAAATACATTGATTTAATTTTACTTTTGATAAGGAAGATTTTATTTACTGCTACACATGTTTCTTCTGCTTCTCTCTTATCTGATTGCTCTAAGTTGCCATCAGTCAGTCAGTCCGACCATGGTGAGTTACTCCCTGCTGCATCTTATCTCTAGCACGGAAGTTTGCTTACCTAAGTTAATAACAAGTTTGAACCATTAAAACTCTGTAGCTTTGGGCACTTCATATTATAAACCTTTTGGTAACAGGAATAGCTTGGATTAGTAGAGATGATATGACAATTACTGCCATAGCCCCACCTATAGCCTGACCAGGAAGTGTGATTCTGGAGCTGCCTGTACTCCTGTGAAACAATATGGTAAGTAACGCATTAAGGACCTTTAAATATACTGATTTTAGATGTCGCTTATGAAGTTAATTGGGACATTTCGAATCTTTCTTGCAATCCATAGACTCTCTCAATGCTGATGACTCTTCAGAGGGAAATATAGTGACTTGATTGCCAGTTTAGAAACAGCAATACTGACTTTTGGAGGAGCTTTCTAAGTAGAGGGAACTTCTGAATCCAACTGATAAGAAGACCTATATCTAGTACTGTTATTAAACTTTTTATTCCTACTTTTGTCAGCCTTTTTTAAAAAGGTCAAGTAAAATTGGACTTGACTTCTTCCTGGAACAAGAGAAGAGGCTATGCTTCTTAGAGGGCTCCTCTGAGTGCTTATCAGGTTCTGCAGTGGCATAAGCAGTTTACCAGTGCCGGCCTTGTTAAAGGAATAGCAGTCATACAAATCTGAGGACGATCCTTCAGATACAATTTCACAGTCAGAAAACTTAGGAGGAGAAGAACCTCGTGATGGGCAGATGATAACAGCTCGTTTTCTCTTTGGAGATTTATGTTTACAAGAAAAAGCTACATCTTGATAAGTCTCTGACAGCTGGCATTTGAACAAGGCAAATATCGGCCTAACTCCTGAAGTGACCGACCCAGAGCTGCACTGTCTGAGCAGCTGTCCAACACAGTTCCATCGGGAAGTCACTGTTGACATTGCAAGCTTGCAGGCAAAATCTATGGTGCAACTTCTCTGGTGGCTCTCCAAGGAATGGCTGCATAGCTGGGGAGATAAGACAATCCCTAACAATGGATAGGAGAAACACCGGAGAGATAGAAGAATTTCAGAAACCCTGCTTGTGGCTGGGGCTTCTTTAAAATGACAAAAAAATATCAGGTACAGTGCTCCCTCAACATGCAATATTAATTGGTCCCGGGACGACCATCGCATGTTAAAACTTTGACTCTATGCAACATTGATAATTGGTTACATGCCCCTAAAATATCCCCCCAACATAATGAAGATTAAAGAAAATTAGACAGGCAACTAATCCAGATAAAGCTAGTCTTTACATATCACATCAGAAAACGCTGCAGTAATTCACTTTCTATGTTGAGGATAGAAGCTTCTTTGGGTCATGTACTTTATGCACAATGTACCAAAAACAAGAAAATGGGGAACTCACCTGGTGCCCAAAGGAGCCTCTTATTCTGGCACATGAAAGAGCAGTACAGGACATGTAATACTGCACTGTACAGTAGAGAGGTGCTATAGACCGCCAATCACTGCATGCACCTCACTAATACATGTAAGAGCAGTACAGTACATGTAGTACTGCATTGTATTATAGAGTGGTGCTAAAAACCGCCAATCACTGCATGCACCTCACTAATACATGTAAGAGCAGTACAGGACATGTATTTCCACACTGTACTGTAGAGAGGTGCTAAGGACCACCAATCACTGCATGCACCTTACTAATACATGTAAGAGCAGTACAGTACATGTAGTACTGCATTGTATTATAGAGTGGTGCTAAAGACCGCCAATCACTGCATGCGCCTCACTAATTCATGCCAGAGCTTTACAGGACATGAAGTACCGCACTGTACTGTAGAGAGGAGCAACTAGACCACCAATCACTGCATGCACCTCACTAATACATGTAAGAGCAGTACAGGACATGTAGTACTGTACTGTAGAGAGGTGCTATAGACCGCCAATCACTGCATGAACCTCACTAATATCAAGGCTTTACAAGTAAAATGTTTATGATAATTAGTTGGATCTTCCATCAATCACATCTGCTGCAGATCAGCAGTGTCTTCGACATAGTTACATAGTACAGTTGAAAAAAACAACAAGTCCATCAAGTTCAACCAAGGGTGATGAAAGATGTACATAAAGGGAGGAGCATAGGGAGTGTCTTAAATTTAGTTTCCCCCCTTACTGATGATGTCTTTGGAACAAATAAGGTAAGAATCAATCTGTCCTAAAGGAAGATTTCATTCCTGACCCCAGAGTTGCCATCACACTGGATCCAGATATTTTATATGGCTACATATGCATTAATATTATTTAGTAGCAAGTAGATATCTAAGCCTTTCTTGAAACCTTCAACTGTTTCTGCTGTGTCCAGCTCCTCAGACGACTATTCCAAAGATTCACAGTTCTCATGGTAAAGACGGCTTTTCTCTTCTGAAGACTGAATCCTTTTTTCTCCAGTCAAAGGGAATGTCCTTTTGTCTTTTGAGGGGGGTGGGGGGGGGGGGGGTTTAATAAATACGTTCTTATGATCCTAACTTTTTGTAGGGGCCAATTAAGCTATCTACAAAAGTGAGTACACCTCTCACATTTCTTGTAAATATTGTATTATATCTTTTCATGTGACAACACTAAAAATATGCCACTTTGATACAATGTAAAGTAGTCAGTGTATGGATTGTATAAAAGTGTAAATGTGGTGTGGTCCCTCAAAACTAACTCAATCACAATAGTCATCAATGTCTAAACTGCTGGCAACAAAAGTGAGTACACCACGAAATGAAAATGGACAAACTGTGTCCAATTTGCAATTTCTTCCTCCAGGATATCATGTGACTCGTTAAAGTTAGTGTCTTAGGTGTGAATGGGTAGTAGGTGTGTTAAATTTGGTGTTATTGCTCTCACACTCTGTCAAACTGATCACTGGAAGTTAAACATGACCCTCATGGCAAATAACTGTCTGAGGATCTGAAAAAATAATTTTTGCTCTACATAAAGATGGCCTAGGCTATAAGAAGATTGCCAACACCGCGGAACACAGGAGCTGCACACTGAGGACAAAGACCATACAGAAAGGTGGGGTTTTAACAACACAGGTTCCACTTAGAACAAGCCTCGCCATGGTTGACTAAAGAAAGTGAGTGTGCATGCTCAGTGCCCTATCCAGAGATGAGTGCTACCAGCATTGCTGCAGAGGTTATAGGGGTCGGTGGTTAGCCAGTCAAGGCTCACCCAATCATACTGCATGAAATTGGTCTGTGTGGCTGTCGTCCCAGAAGGAAGCCTCTTCTAAAGATGATGCACAAGAAAGCCTGCAAACAGTTTGCAGACTAAGGACAATGATTAACTGGAACCATTGTACTGAGTTCTCATAAGCACCGAATACAACTTATTAGGTGTGTGTGTGACAGCAACTAGGTGAAGCATACAAAGACAAGCGTGTCTTGCCTACAGTCAAGCATGGGAGTGGGAGTGTTATGGTTTGGGGCTGCATGAATGCTGCTACCTGTGTGGTGGAGCTACAGTTCATTGACAGCAGAGCATGATCCCCTCCCTTTTGGACAGCAGGGCAGTTTTCAAACATGATAAGCCCAAACACACCTCCAAGATGACTACTGTCTTGCTAAAGAATATGAGGGTAAAGGTGCTGGACTGGCCAGACACATCTCCAGACCTAAACCCTATTGAGCATCTGTGGGGCATCCTGAAATGGATGGTGGAGGAATGACAGGTCTCTTACATCCATCAAGTCTGTGATGTCGTTATGGAGGAGTGGAAGAGGAACCTGTGAAGCTCTAATGCACTCCATGCCCAAAAGAATTAAGGCAGTGCTGTAAAATAGTGGTGACAAAAAAGATATTGCCACTCTGGGCACAATTTGTGTACTTTCACCTAGGGGTGTACTCACTTTTGTTGCCAGCATGTTATACATTTGAGTGACTGTGTGTTTGAGTTATTTTGAGACTAACACCAAATTTTACACTGTTAACAAAGCCTGTACACTGACTACTTTACATTGTATCAAAGTGTCATATCTTCAGTGTTGTCCATGAAAAGATATAATACAATATTTACAAAAATGTGAGGGGTGTACTCACTTTTGTGAGATACGGTATACACCATATTTTTCAGACTATGAGACGCACCTAAGTTTTAAACAGGTAATTTAGGGAATCTTACTTAACAAAAATTGATACCAAAAGTAAGGTCTGAAAGTGAAGTAGTAGGTTACTATAGGTTACCCGTTTTAGGAGTAGATATATGGAGACTTATTTGATCACTAAAGCATTCCAAATTTTTGTGGGATATGAAATGAGTATGACCAAATATCCACAATTCTGGAGTTTGGAATTTTTTTCTTCTATGCTGCACAGCGTATGGGATAAATTATGTTCTATTTTAATAGATTGGACTTTCATGGATGTGGTGATACCAATTATGTGTAACTTTTTATTTTCTTTTTTCTTTGAAAAATGGCAAAGAGGGTGATTAAAACTTTTAATATTTATTTTTTTAAACTCTTCTTTTTTTCATTAATACTTAGTCTCCCTAGGGTACTTGACTACTAGGGGGTACAATTCCTTTCCCTATATACAGCAGTACTACTGTGCTGCCGTATATAGGATTTTTACTCATTACCTATTACATCCAGCCTATGGGTGCTTTTCACATGTTGCGTTTGATGCATTTTTTTGGACTGCGTTTTTTTTTTTTGTACTGCAACATTGTATAGCATAATTGATGTGAGCGCCTTCCTGCACAAAAAACACATCCAAAAAAACGTATCAAAAACGCACCGGGTGAAAGCACCCTATGGCAGGTTGGAACAGGTTGTACATACATGGAAGCTGCGGAAGCCCGCATGAGGATTCAGGTGCCATGGCAAACGATCCCCCCCCCCTGCAATGACGGGATGGGGGGTTCAGAGGGAGGAGCGGTGCTGCACATCGTTCCTCATTCAGCTAATCGCTGGGGCTTCTAAGGTGTTAACAGCAGGTCATAACTTTTGCTGCCAGGTTTTTTAAATACTGTTGCAACCATTATGCATGCAGTGCCGCATATTGTAGGAGGGGAAGGGATGTCATCATGCAGAATGGAATAATATAAAAAGTAGGTCCATCCACACAGGCAAAGCTCTTCTGTAAGGAAACCCTACGCTTAACCCCTTAACGACCTTAGACGTAAATCCATTAACGTCCAGGTGGTTTGGGTTCACGCACCTGGACGTATGGATACGTCTGAGGATCGCGCGAACTCTAAACAGCAGAGCGTTCGCGTCATCGGCGCTGGGGTGGTCAGCTGTATATTACAGCTGACATCCCGCAGCGTCGGCCCCTACCCCAGGATCGCCCTCCGGGGGGGGCCGGTTAACCCCTTAATTTTATCGCGACCCATCGGGTCGCAATAAAACTAAGGGTGACGACAAGAGGAGATTCGTCTCCTCCTGCGACTCCTGTCGGCTGCAGCAGCGCACGGAATTTTTATTTTCGGGCGATCTGTGCGCTCCTGTCCTCTTACAGCCACTGAAGGGCCGAGAATGCCTTCCGGGTTTGTCTGTGACGTCACGATGCCCTGGCCCTGTGCCCTGTGGGCAAGGCCCTTCATCGTGACTGACAGTTGTCGTAGGAACCGATCATTAGCAAACAAAGCTATGCCTGATTCCTATTGAATGAGAGATCATAAAGATCTCCATTCAAATCCCCTATGGGCAAAAGAAAAGTAATCACAATGTGAAAAAGTGAAAAAAAGGTAAAAAAAAGTGAAAAACCAAGTAAAACACAAACACGAAAAACTAAAATAAAAATAACGTACACACAACCGCCCTTCTTTTCCCCTTTACGAAAACATGCCAAACGCCCCAAAAAAGAAGAACAAAATAAAATAAAGTAACCCATATTTGGTATCCCCGCGCCCTTCGCGTCTGCGTAACGACCATGCCCAATAAATCTGTCATGTTAATTAACCCGTACTGTGAACGCCGTAAAAAAAACCAACAAAAGACACTCATCACAGAATTAAGATTCATTGTTCTCCACGCAGCACATAAAATGGAATAAAACAAGCGACTCAAAAAGACTCCCTAAAACGCCAAAGTTGTACCAATTATAACGTCAGTTCATCCCGCAAAAAAAAGTCCTTATTCCAGCTCTGTATACCGGAAAGAATAAAAAATGTATAGCTCTCAGAAAGAAAGCGATGCATAAATATTGTTTTTACACACTAAAAACACTTTTCTACGAGTTTCTTTTTTTTTTTTTAAAGTGCTTCAACATAAAAAAACTATATGAAAATAACGGGTATCGCCATAATAACCGTAAGCGACCCAAAAGAGTAAAGCTAACTTATCACTGATACGCACCACGGTGAGCCCTGTTAAAAAATAAAAATAAAAAACACTACAAGGATTGCAGTAATTTTTCTTCACCCTGGCCCCTCCAAAAAATGGATTTAAAAGCGATCAAAAGGCCTTGTCCCCTCCGAAAAAATTGGAAAAAATATACTAATAAAACGTCAACCTCATCTCGCAAAAAACAAGTCCCAACACAGCCAAAGCACAGAAAAAATTCAAAGTTATCGCGGCTCTCAGACTATGGCATGCAAAAACATATTTTTCCCTGGTTGAGATAAAAGTGTTTTTTATTGTATAAAAGCATAAAAACATAAAAAAATATACAAAATTAGGTATCGGTGTAATCGTGTATTGACCTGCTGAGTAAAGCTACCATGTCATATAAACCGTACATTTGACGCGCTATAAAAAATAAAAATAAAAAACACTACCAAGACACTTGCTGTATTGTTGTTCAAAACATCTCAGAAAAACCTTAATAAAAAGTGAACATAAGCATTCATATGCACCGCATAATGTACCAATAAAAACTTCACAACTCATCCCGCAAAAAACAAAGCCCATGCACATCCTGCTCTGCAGAGGCTACGCAAAATAAAAAAAGTTATGGCTGTCAGAATAGGAACAACATAAAAACCAATTTTTTATATACGTATTTCTACTTTGTAAAAGTAATAAAACAGAAAAAAACGTATATAAAATCTATACATCATGCAATTGTACCCGACCCCCATAGTAAATTTATCACATCATTTACACGCAACGGCGAATCTCCTGTAATCAAGTGATGACAATCACAAACAACATGACCAACGGCGGTTCCCCCCATTTTCAATTATACAATTTTCTAAAAAAAAACTATGGAACACCTGTGCATCCAAAATGCACAGGTACACCGCCTAGGATTAGATCCCTGATGGGTTTGAATCCAAAATGGGGTGTCGACTTCTGGAAGGTTCGGCCTTTTCTGCTACTTGGGGGCTTTTGCAAATTCGACATGGCCCCACCAAAATCGCTGTTCCAAAAGCCAAATAGCCTCCCTTCCTTATACGCGCCTGCCATGCGCCCAAACAGCAATTACATCACCCCCCACCCCATGAGGGTATGCCGAACTAGGGCAGAAAATGCTTAACAAAGTTTAAGGGATCATTTTTCCAGGATTCCTTTATATTGAATGAAACATTTATAGCTAAAATTGCAGTTATTGAAAAAATTTTTTTTTTTCAATTCTCACAGCCTTATGCTAAAAAAAAATTTGTGAATCACCTGTGGGGTCTATATACTCAATGCACCCCTGTGATATATTCATTAAGGGGATGTGTTTCCAATATGCATTCTATTTTAGGGTGTTTTATTAAGTTGTCGCACCTTACAGGGTGTCCCCAAACCTGAAAGTGGGCGCCTACAAATAAAATCGTATTGAAAATGAGACCCCAGAGTATAGTAGGTACTCCTCCTATTCTGGTGCTTATGGGTGAGACCAAATAAATGCACTAAGGGCCACAAGGGATATCTCTAAAAACGGCAGACCTGGGGGAATTGGATATAAAGTTGCATTTACCTAGTCACATTTACCGTATCCAGTTGAATAATGTATAAATAATTGAAAATCTGCAAAAAAAGTGAAATTTTGAAATTCACCTCCACTTTGCTTATAATCTTCGTGAAATCTAACTAAAGGGTTATCACACTTATCCTAAATAGTGTTGTAAATACGTTAAAGGGGTCTAGTTCTCTCTCTTCTCAGATGGCGTCACTTATGGGGGTATCTACATGCAGGCCCCTCAAAGCCAACTTCAGAACCGGAGTTGGTCCCTAAAAAAATGAATATTGCCAAATTTTCCTGAAAAAGCTGAGAAATTGCAACGTAAAAATTCTAAAGCCCTCAAATTCGTAAAAAATAAAAAAAGACATTTAAAAATGAAGCCAACCTATAGTGGACATATGGTAGACATGGCTCACGCTATAAACTATTTGTGGTTGAATAATTATCCTGTCTTGCACGCAGAAATATTGCAAACTTCAAGATCGCAATTTTCCAAAATTTTATGAATATTGATATTTTTTCACAAACAAAAAGGGATTGGTTATGGATATAAAATTTCTTACTAACTTAAAGCAGCAATGTTGTCACGAGAAAACAATCTTCTGAATCATCATGAATAGGAGTAAAAGTGTCAAAATTTATTCTCATCATAAATTGACACATGTCAGATTTCAAAAATAGGGCTGTGTCAGGAAGGTCAAAACAGGCTGGGTCCTTAAAGGGTTAATATGGTATTATATCATAGCCAGGCCCCTTCCACCTTGGAAACGGAATCCCACCACAGTTCTCAAGAAATACAATATGAATACAGGTTACACATACTGGCCAGCAGTGGTAGCTGTGCAGTTGGCAGAAGGCATATGGGTGGGGGACAGAGACCACTCTCTGTGTTCACATGATATTATAAAATTTGCAATCTACACACGAGTCACCTAGCCATCAGTTGTCATGTGTTTATTGAGTCTGCCTGATATGAAAGTGTACGGACGTGTTCACACATTCAGGTTTTTAGGTGCCGTTTTTAAATCCAAAGCCAAAAATGGATTTCAAAAGAAGATAAGTTTCATTCTTTCTTTATATGTATCCTCCATTTATGATCCATTCCTGGCTTTGGCTTAGAAGAAAAACTTGAATGTTGGAGCACACCGCTAGTGTAGTTCACTTTATTCATTTTAAAGGGGTTGTCCTTCACTACAATTGATTCATCTTACCTCAGTCCTGTTTCTTGGTTTCATTTTGAATTCCAGGGCGTGTTTACTAGCTTCCACTAGGCTGCAGTAGAAGCCAGGTCTGTAGCTATAGCAACCAGTGCTAGCAGCCTATCAGGAGAGGCAAAACAGGTCTGTAGCTATAGCAACCTGAGGAGCTGATGCAGCCCATACAAGAGGGGATATCACGGAATAGGTTTGACACTGTTAATGGACAATTATTGCAAAGTGACTTGTTTTTGCAAGATCTTTAACATAAAAAGCAGCAATCCCTGCAGTGAGACAACTCCTTTAATTTGGTGCTGAAAATGTCAGCGCTGAATTAGCGTCATCGACTCATCGGCAATTCCGCACTTGTAACTCTGGGTTCATACTGTGTTTTTTGATGCGTGTTTTGTAGCAGTATTTGTCAGCCAAAACTGGGAATGGAACCTACCGAGAGGAAAAGTATAATGAAAAGATTTGTACCTCTTCTGTGTTTTGGACCTATTCCTATTCCTGGTCTTGGCTTTCAAATACTGCTGCAAAATCCGTGTCAAAAAACACAGTGTGAACACGGACTAAGTGTGGAACTGAGACGAGGAGACAAAGCTGAATTTCCGAGGCAGATTTTCTGCCCCCAATACGTCCTATGATCGGTGCGGAAATTCTTGGCGTCAAGAATAGGTGAGTAAAATCAGTATTGTCTGAATCAAGACACCGATTTTACATAGGAATCAATAGCAGGCATTTTACAGTTGTTTTTGACACTTTTCTTGCGGAGGATTAAAAAGCGTTATAAAACGCCGTGTGAACGAACCCATGGAGATTTGAATAAATCGATCAATCTATCATACAAATTGGATTTTGTATTCCTTCTACAAGCGCTCTAGCTGAACATTCCCAGATTACTGCATCCTATCCGGGACGCAGTGATTCTTCTCTTCTGCATCACCTTTCAGCGTCCCTCGTGGTCCACTGGCGGGAATGTGCTGGAGCAGCTGTTTTCATACATTGAAAAAAAGCGCTAAAGCGTGCTGTACCGTGGTGTGTACATAGGTACCTTTGTTCCTCTTATTCTATGCAGGATCACATTGCGCTTTTTTCTATTTTTTGCATCCCCCTCGTCCTCCGGGAAACGGAGGTGGAAGTGTCCGAGTCCTGGTTTGAACGAGCTCTTCATTCTCACGCCTGCTGAGAATGAGCAACACAAATAAAGTGATTTCGTCGTACAAGAGTAGGAAAACATAAAAAACATTCAAAATGATCTGATATTAGCAGTAGTGTATTGACCTGCAGATTAAAGTTAAAACGATGAACACCAGAAAGAAAAAACAACTTAAAGGGGTCGTCTCACTACAAGGATTGCTGCTTTTTATGTTAAAGATCTTGCAAAAACAAGTCACTTTGCAATATGTGTCCATTAACAGTGTCCTACCTATTCCTAGATATCCCCTATTGTATGGCCTGCATCAGCTCCTCAGGTCGCTATAGTTACAGACCTGTTTACTCTCTCCTGATAGGCTGCCAGCGCTGGTCGCTATAGCTCCAGACCTGGCTTCTACTGCAGCCTAGTGGAAGCCAGTAAACATGCCCCTGAATTCAAAATGAAACCAAGAAAACAGGACTGAGGTGAGATAAATCAATGTAGTGAGACAACTCCTTCAAAACAATTCCATAATTGGAATAGTAAAGGGGTCAAAAAGCTGTAAACCAAAATGGTACCAATAAAACTGAAAGTAGGTCTCACAAAAACACAAGGCCTACAACTACTCTGCTGCTGAAAAACATTGTAAAACTCTATGGCAATATATGGCAATACAATGGGCCACTTGTCTGAAAACTGTCTAGGTCCAAAGCAACCAATCAGAGCCCATAGCAACCAATCAGAGCCCATAGCGACTAATCAGAGCTCACAGCGTCCAATCAGAGCTCATAGCAACCAATCAGAGCCCATAGCAACCAATAAGAGCTCATAGCAACCAATCAGAGCCCATAGCAACCAATCAGAGCTCATAGCAACCAAAAAGCTCATAGCATCCAATCAGAGCCCATAGCAACCAATCAGAGCTCATAGCAACCAATCAGAGTTCATAGCAACCAATCAGAGCCCATAGCAACCAATCAGAGCCCATAGCAACCAATCAGAGCCCATAGCAACCAATCAGAGTTCATAGCAACCAATCAGAGTTCATAGCAACCAAACAGGCTCCCGTTTAATTTTTCCAGATCACTAACGTTTCTTAACCCCTTAAGCCGAATGACTGAAAAGTAGTTAATGACCTGCATGTTTGTTTAGTTTTTGCCTCCTTGCGTTTCAATGTAACTTTTTTATTTTTTCAATGATGCAGCTGTATGAGGCCTCGTTTTATTCAGGGCAAGTTGTACTTTTTGTGGGAATAGTTGAAGTTCACTTATAAATTATTGCAGTTTTTAAAAAAAAAATTCAATCATTTTTGTAAACTATTCGCATCTCACACTTAGTAACTTGTTAGATTAATTCTACAGGCTATTACGGTCATCTGGATACCTAATATGTGCATGTTTTTTCTGTATATATAATGTATGCACAATATGAAATATTCATTTTCATTTATTTTTTTCTATACTATTAATGTTTTTTTACTTTTTTTTAAGAATCCCATGAAGGGATAACCCTTTTTTTTTTTTTACACTTAGTATTGGATTAGCATATTCATATATGCTAATACATTATAATCTGTGCCAGTTAGACACAGGCTGCAGTCAGGGCAGCGCAAAGTTTTCCCTGACATCTGCCTTGTTAGACAGACAACCCTGGGGCTACTCTAGGTCCTCAGCGATGAATGTTCAGACATTCCCCGGGCTCTGTCGGATCACCGATGTGTCAGGGTAAAGCCCTTTGATTATGCTGCAATCACAGACCGTGGCAATCAAAGGCTTAAACGCCAGGTGGTTTCCTCTGCTTCCCAGCACTTACAAAGGCTATTCCAGGAACAAAGGTGTTACCGACAGCTCTGTTCCTGGCACAGGTGCAGCGCTGGGAGCTGCAAAACCCCTCTATCTGCAGTGATGCCAAAAGAGGTCGCTGCAGAATAATGACCTGAAGTGCCTGCTGTCAAAAGACAGTGGATTTTCATTAGGGGGCTTAAAGTGATTTCATTATGTAAAAGTAGTAAAACATAAAAAATAGATTGATATTACAGTGTCAGGTAGTGTATGCTCAGTGTCACCGCGAGAGATGACTAGGAACCACACCAGAGAGCGGAGTCTAAGGAGCACCCGCCAGAGCCTGTCGCAAGGACTTTGCTGCAGGAGGCTTCCAGGTCACTACCCCTGATGTGGCCACTCGCAGTTGGTAACTGGCAGAAAGGTCAGGGCAGGTGACAGAAAGAGAATAGTCCGGTAGTATAGGGTCAAAATCCGGAAACACAGTTAAGCAGCAACAATAGCACAAGGCAAAGCATACCAACAAACTGGCAAAGAGAGTAGTAGGAAATGGCTTTATAAAGGATCCAGGACGGGGCCGGACATGGGGACGCAGCCCATAATGGGAGGCCCCACATGACCCGGCGCGCCCACCGCAGCGTGGGGTGAGGGGGCGGAGCCAGACGCGCGTCGCTCAGGGGAGGGGCCGGCATATAAAAGCTGAGCCCTGGGCGACGTGCGCATCACACGCAGGAGTGACAGGGAATCAGTGAGGCTGCTGTGTGTATCCCGGACTTGCCGTTACTAATGGCGGGAAATTTAAATGTTGAGGAGCTGCTAGCGCAGCTTCGTTGTGCAGCGGGGGAGCGTGGCCCGGCCTGGCTGGAGGAGCAGGTACGGAGGGGAGGGGTGGGGGGTGCGCCGGTTTTGGCCTCCGTTCCCCTCAGTGCTGGCTCTGGGCCTGTGGCTGAGGCGAGGCGCCGTACGCGCCCTCCGGAACGCCTGAGCCCTGAGGCTACCCCCAGGACCCGTGTCCGCCGTCGGAGCCCCTCCAGGTTGTTCGCGGACGGGTTGGCCTGGGAGGAATCCACATAGACGGGCGGGCCCAACGGAGCGTGACAGGCGCCGCCTCAGCTCTGCGGTGGCGTCGGTTGCGGCTCCAGCGTCGTTGGATCCCGTGGAGTCAGCGGGTGCCCCTGGCGATGAACCGGTCGGGGGGCTCGCCAGAGAGCGTCGCCGAAGTCCGGATCCAGATGCGAGAGCTTCAGAGGGAAGCGGGCGGTCGAGAGGAGTCGACGAGGGATGGTGGACGGCCGGTCCGAATGGGCTGGTGCCAGATCTGCGAGTAGGGGACCCACTTGGGGGTCCTCCACCGAGGGACGTCACGGGCAGCGTGCGGTCAGAGGTGCACCTGGTCCAGGATCGGCGACGGTTGGAGGTCGGAAGTCGTGGCGGCAGCCAAGAACGGGGACCAGGACTTCAGGGATCGGGCAGCACGGCTGGCGGGTTCACAGCGCCCGTGCAGCCTGGTGAGTCCATGTCTATGTGTGTATTGTCACCGCCGGGACAGGCATCGCAGGGGATTGCGGTGGGGTCAGGGCCAATGGGTGGGGGGTCTCAGCGTTGCAGGAATTTGCGGGGAGTTTGCGTGAATTTTTAACGCGCTTCCCGGGTTTTCCCGGATCGGAGGGACAGGCGTCACCGATTTCGGCGTGGGGCCAAGCGATAACCTCTTCGGTGGGTACAATGGTACCGCCAATGGGGGTAAGGGATTTGGGTAGGTCGGTAGAAAAAAGTAGTGGGGTAACGGTATCGGTCCAAACCGAACAGGATACTGTGGACAGGGTTCGTCTCGATGACAAGGCCAAAGGGGAGGTTTATGTCTGCTTTGAGGGACCCCTAGGTGCTCATTTAAAAAAGGAGGTAAAAGAGAAAATCTGGAACGACGAGTATATCGAAATATTTTCGCTGCTTCCATTAGAAAAATTTAACTTAGCAAAAGGCAAGCGGGATGAGAGCAAGAAGGAGGAGGAGGAGAAGGAGATGGCGGTTGATTCCGCAGACATTTCACAATTGGCTACAGGCATTTGCCATCCTGGCAAGTGTTGTTGGCGAAAAATCCCCAGAGCACTGTTCAGCTCTTTTTTGTTATTTAGACTCCATAGGAGAGGCATAGCGAGTTTATGGGGGACAAGCATGGCTCCGTTATGACGAGCAGTTTCGTCAGCGGAAGGCGGTAAGGCCATCAATCCAATGGGACAATAAAGACATTGGGTTATGGTTGAGAGTTATGGCTCCTTCTAGGTATGGCCAGCCCTTTCAGGGAGGACCTGGAGGTTCAGGCCAGCAGGGGGCTCCGGGTCTTTTGGGAGTGGGTCCCCAGTGGGCAGGGCCGGACTGGGATAAAAATCAGCCCTGGCACTAAGCCCCCAGCAGCCCACATACAATTTTCCGCTTACAAATGCCCCTTGTTCTCGCACTCGCCACTGTCTAAAATAAACTACTAAAAGCTGCTTTCACACGGAGCGTTTTATGGTGCAATTTTGATGGGTTTTTTCGGTGCGGTTTTGTGCAGAAGCAGAGCAGTTAATGCTGAACATTTCTCCACAAAAAACGCATCAAAAATGCACCAAACCAAACTCTGTGTGAGGGGCCCCCTCACACAAGCAAGAGAGAACAGTGGTGCAGAAAAAACCCCTCATCACAGTCAGGTGTGCACTTGCTTTACAATCGGGGGACAAGCCCACACTGACATACATAAGCACCAACAAAACCTACAACCAATCACATCCCCAGTAGTCAGGTCACCATAAACATGAACACAGCACTGACTCAACAGAGAAGTAATCTTCCCCCTGACAGCAGAGACTCACAGAAAAACGTCATCTCTGTGGGAGTTGTTTTTCTTCTCCTTTTCTTTTTCTGGCCCAAACCCCCCATGACGTCTTCTCTGATGAGTCTTTCCCCTTCCTTTTCTCTCTCTGTTCGGTACAGCATGAAATTTGTCTTCTTCTAGTGGTCACTACTCGCCCCTTTTGAATTTACAACAAATACATCTTAGACTCCTCTCTCTTCCAGCCTTTCCTATAAATTTCCCCAAACAGCGTCTGTTAGACCCTAAAAATTAGAAATTACAAATGTCAGATAAGTGGCATGAAAATAGGTAGACCCCCAATAGGCAGGCAGGGCCAGTATCTAGGCAGGCAGGGCCAGTATGCAGGCAGGCAGGGACAGTATGCAGGCAGGCAGGGACAGTATACAGGCAGGGACAGTATACAGGCAGACAGGGCCAGTATACAGGCAGACAGAGCCACTTATAGGCAGACAGGGACAGTATATGGCAGGCAGGACGTTTTATAGGCATCCAGGGCAGTGTATAGGTATGCAGGGCTATTATAGGCAGCCAAGGCAGTGTATAGGTAGGCAGTGCTATTATAGGCAGCCAGGGCAGGATATAGGCCCGCCAGGGGAGGGCATCATATAGCCAGGGCAGGGTATAGGTAGCCAGGGCAGGGCATCATATAGCCAGGGAGGGTATAGGGGATCCAGGGCAGGGCGTCATACAGCCAGGGCAGGGTTTTGGTAGCCAGGGCAGGGAATCATATAGCCAGGGCAGGGTATAGGTATCCAGGGAAAGGGGATCATATAGCCAGGGCAGGGCATAGGTAGCCAGGGCAGGGGGATCATATTGCCAGGGGAGGGCATAGGTAGCCAGGGGAGGCATAGGTATCCAGGGGAGGGCATCATATAGCCAGGGCAGGGCATAGGTAGCCAGGGCAGGGCCTCATATAGCCAAGGCCGGGTATAGGAAGCCAGGCAGGGCATCAGTAGCCAGGGCAGGGAATCAGTAGCAAGGGCAGGGAATCAGTAGCCAGGGCAGGGCATCAGTAGCCAGGGCAGGGCATCAGTAGCCAGGGCAGGGTAACAGAAGCCAGGGCAGGGTATCGTAGCCAGCAGTGTATAGGTAGCCCGGCAGGGGTATAGGTAGCCAGGCAGGGTATCGGTAGCCAGGCAGGGGTATCGTAGCCAGGGCAGGGCATCATATAGCCGGGCAGGGCATCATATAGCCAGGGCCCGGGTATAGGTAGCCAGGGCAGGGATAGGTAGCCAGGGCAGGGATCATATAGCCAGGGGGTTAGGTAGCCAGGGCAGGGGATAGGTAGCCAGGGCAGGGCATCATATAGCCAAGCAGGTATAGGTAGCCAGGGCAGGGTATAGGTAGCCAGGGCAGGGCATCATTAGCCAGACAGGGTATCGTAGCCAGGGCAGGGCATCATATAGCCAGGGCAGGGCATCTGTAGCCAGGGCAGGGGGCAGTATATTAGCCAGGGCAGGGGCAAGTATTAGCCAGGGCAGGGCTTTTATAGGCAGCCAGGGGAGGGGGAGTATATAGCCAGGGCCAGGGCTTTTATAGGCAGCCACGGCAGGGGCAGAATATAGCCAGGGCAGGGCTTTATAGGCAGCCACGGCAGGGGAATTTAAAAGCCAGGGCAGGGCTTTTTATAGGCAGCCAGGGCAGGGGTAAATATATAGCCAGGGCAAAGGGGGAGTATATAGCCCGGGCAGGGGCAGTATTGGCAGCCAGGTCAGGTCAGTATATAGCCAGGGCAGGGGGAGTATAGGCAGCTAGGGCAGGGGCAGTTTTATAGCCAGGGCAGGGGCAGTATAGGCAGCCAGGGCAGGGGCAGTATAGGCAGCCAGGGCAGGGGCAGTATAGGCAGCCAGGGGAGGAGCAGTTAATTTGCCAGGGCAGGGGCAGTATATAGCCAGGGCAGGGGAAGTATATAGCCAGGGCAGGGGCAGTATAGGCAGCCAGGGCAGGGGCAGTATATAGCCCGGGCAGGGGGCGTGTAGGGAGCCAGGGCAGGGGCAGTTTTATTTTGCCAGGGCAGGGGCAGTATATAGCCAGGGCAGGGGCAGTATAGGCAGCCGGGCGGGGGGAGTATATAGCCAGGGCAGGGGCAGTACAGGCAGCCAGGGCAGGGGCAGTATATAGCCAGGGCAGGGGCAGTATAGGCAGCCAGGGGCAGAAAGTAGTTTAAAAAAAATAAAAAACGTAATACTCACCCGGACACCTGCGGTCCCTTCCACTACACTCTGGAGCCGGTGGCCACTCACTGCAGAGTGCGGGGCCGCGGAGCAGGTGCGCGATGACGTCATTACATCGCGCGCCTGCCCCGCGGCCTCCTGGGAGCTGAACAGACGGGATCAGTAGATCCCAGATGTTCAGCCTCGGTCGCTGCTTGCACCGCGCGGTGCAGGCGGCGGCCGTGATGGCTGCACGGCTGGGGCGGTGACCCGGCCATGCAGCCGTGTGGCGAGGGGGGGGCCTGTCGGCCCCCTGCCACAGGGGTCCGGGCGCTGAGCGTCCATTGCGGCCCCTGTAGCGCGCCACAGACCGGCCCTCGGGGCCCGCGGGGGGGCCCCCCGTCCTCCTCGGCGGGCGATCCGGCCGGCCCTGCGGCCCGGACCTAGCGGCCCGCCGGGCAAATGCCCGGTTTGCCCTATGGTCAGTCCGGGCCTGCCAGTGGGATTCAAGGCCAGGGTCTGCTGGCAATTTAACGATAATCAGTGTAGGTTTGGGACGAGCTGCCGCTTCAGGCATGTCTGCTCAGTGTGCAGCGCTGCCTCCCACGGTGCGTCCCGGTGTTTTCGCAAGGGAAAGGGAAGGGGGTCTGGTCCTACACAAGGGGGGGGGGGGGGGACTCCAGTGAATATTCTCGCGATGGAGCCGTACCTAAGTAGGTATCCGGACAGGAAGGCGGCGCAGTTGTTAGGCATGGGATTCCGCGAGGGTTTTCGCATCCCATCGCCTGCACATGAGATACCCTTCACAATTAAAAATTTACGCTCGGCATTGCTACACCCAGTAGGTGGTAGCGGAAAAATTAAAAAAAGAGGTTCTATTGGGTAGGATGGCGGGTCCGTTCAAGTCGGGGCCGATTCCGGACTTGGTGGTTTCTCCTCTGGGTGTGGTCCCAAAGAAGGAACCCAATAAGTTTCGGTTGATCCATCATTTGTCTTTTCCGAAAGGCTTTTCGGTTAATGATGGGATCGACCCTGAATTGTGCTCTGTGGTCTATACCTCTTTTGACGCGGCGCTTCGTTGGGTTAGACGGTATGGTCCGGGTGCCCTGTTGGCAAAAACGGATATTGAATCCGCTTTCCGGTTGTTGCCGGTGCACCCTGAGAGTGCTCGGCTGCTAGGATGTTACTGGGAAGGGTCGTTTTTTATAGATCGGTGTTTGCCCTGGGGTGTTTTTATTGTTTACTTTGAAGCTTTTAGT
>JAODAL010030020.1:0-50668 GCA_025379985.1 Phyllomedusa bahiana | reverse complement strand
AAGGAGCAAAAAAACTCTTTTACGCCGTAAAAGTGCATTTTAAATCGTTGTGTGAACTCCCCCAAAATTGGGGAAATTTCAACTCAGTGCCGGCACCAATTTAAAATAGGGGCCCTTGTTGGGGGGGGTAAATTCTGCATAAAAAGGGGGTTTTAATTATTATCTACATAACCCAGATGGTTTGTTTTTTTGGACAAGATTTTATTTTTAAGGGTGCCATGAAAAACCCATGTAAATCGGGGAATCAGAAAAAAAATTCTAATCGGGTGAAATGAAAAAAAAACATACTTGTCCCCGTGTTTGCAGGGGTTTTTTTGGGGTGTTTTTTTTTTTTGCTATAAGATATGTTCACAGGGATTTTTGGGTGCGCATTTCGCGTTGTTTTGCGTCTAATCGGGCGGAATCCGCTGAAAACGGTAATCCTAGCTCTCATAAGAACAATGATTACGCCCCTCCCCCCCCGCTCGACAATATGATCATATTGTTTGCATGGGAATAACGACATTCAATTACTTGCGGCAAATACGCTCCTGAGTAATTAATGCGATGGGGGGCGGGCACCGGGACCCCCACAGCACGGAACACCGTATTAGCGCACCCCCAAAACACAAAGACTGCGGCGCGTACTGAAAACCCACCGCAGACTCGTGAACAAACCCTAAGTGATTGTTATCGAAACTGCTTGGTTGGGGGGCCCTTGCACAGCACTGCCCAGGGCCCAAAATGCCTTAAGCGGCCTTTTTCACTAAACGATTTAAGCCCAAAAAATTGATTACCGCCCCCCCTTTGTGTAAAAATCGTGGCTTAAATAAAGTGACTTTCGTTGCTGTTGTGTTTTTTCTGCAAAACATACTTTCAGCCTTTCGCAAATATTACAGCCTTTCTCCTAAACTTATTTACATCCAGAAATTGATAGCTGCCCACTGGGCTTTTGTAAAAACGGGGGTTTTAATAAAGCTATTTTGGGGGCTTTTTTTCCTTTTCTTTTTCCTTTTTTTGGAAAAAGCTATTTGTTTGGGTTTCCCTTTTTAAACATGTCTACTAACAATTTTTGCTGGACCGAAAAAAAAGGGAAAAAGAATTTTCAACCTTTTTAAACTGGGTAAGAAAACCCGGAACAAAATTTAAATATAGAAAAGTTTATCTACGGGATTAAGAAATTATTCTATGGAAAAAAAGAGATCTATAGAATAGCTTTTTTTGGGAAATTACCTCAGAAAAAACCCTTCCAAAGGGCTTAGTGTATTTAAACCATTGGAGATTTGGAAAGCATAAGGGCCCAAAAGGGGGGCAAAATTTTCACAATTTTCCATTCAAACCGTACAGTTTAAAAATTTGATAAGGGGCAAAATAATCTTTTTAAAATCAACAAAGACATATTTGAACTTTTTTAAAAACTCAAACAATTTAAAAGGGCCCAAAAGAAAAAAACACTCTATGTAACAAAATTCTCACCATTAAGCAAAAAAGCGAGATATCATGAAAAACGTTTAAAAAATTTCAAAGAGACAAAAATTTTTATTTTACATTAATAATACAATAATGAACATATATAAATTTTTCAGCCCTTTGAAGTCATAGATGAGTTTTGGGGGGCACATTTTATAAAATACAAATACAAATTCAACCATTAGTCGAATTACCTGAAAGGGGGGTCGACTTTTAGCGACTCTTTTTTCAAATAGGTTCCCTTTTCCCCTATAAAAGTTAATAATAAACAAGGAAAAACATCATGGAGAAAGTAAAGCAAAACAAATAAATTTTCATATCATATCAAACAAAGGGAATTTGAGAAATAGATAATCATCAAACAGAAACCCGGGCTGGAAAAAATTTTTTAATAACTCGAAGGGATTAAACGATAATTTATGAAGTCCAGAAAAATTCTGGAGTGCAATCAAAATCCAAAATGGAACAACTACTGAATCAGAGGCATTTACGAGTATCCACATGATGTTAGGGAAAATAAATAGAAAACCATAATGAATAAAACTACAAATAAAAATAAAAATACTGGGAATACTCACAGTATTAATTCTAAAAGTTCCTCAATGGTGATGAGCGATTACATTGACTATCGTCATCGGGTCGATAGTCGATATCGGCAATTATCAAGACGAATATCCGATAGTCCGATAATGTTTAATCGCCGAAGACCATTACAGTCCTATGAGAGAGAACAACACCGTCATTATTACACCAAACAGGGATGAGAAGCTGGAATTAACATCCACAACAGTCCAAATGGATACGTGCTACATCTTAGCAACACACTTAGGTTATAAAAGCCACAGAAACAAAGTAACAGACCTTTCACTAGCCGTGTCTTGTTCCCCCGCCTGACCCTCACACCTGCATGACCCACAAATTAAAAGTGCCGAAGGCATATGAGTTGACCCATCATTTTACGTGAACTGGACATCTGACATCCCTGTGCTGGAACGCAGCATGACCCCTTAAACCTATCTGACCCCCAGATTAAAAGTGCCCGAAAAAGGAGTCTTTGAACCACCATTTAGTTGAACAGGACATTGACATGCCTGTTCTGGACGCGCAGTTTGACATTAAACCTGTCTGAACCCCACAGAGTAAAAAGTGCCGGAAAAAGGAGTCTGTTCAACCACCATTTTAGTTGAACTGACATTGACTATAAGCTGTTCTGTACCACAGTATGTCCAATCAAACCTGTCTGACCCACAGATTAAAAAAGTGCTGGGAAAAGGAGTCGTGAACCACCATTTTAGGTTGAACTGGACTTGACTATGCCTGTCCTGGCCACAGCATGAGCCCCGAAGACCTGCATGACCCTCAGATACAAAAGTGCCGGAAACAGGAGTCTTGTCACCCACCATTTTAGTTGAAACTGGACATTGACTATACCTGGTTCTGTACCACAGTATGACCATTAAACCTATCTGACCCACAGATTAGAAAGTGCTGGGAAAAGGAGTCTTTGAACCATCATTTTAGTTGAAACTGACATGACTATACCCTGTCCTGTAGCATCAGTAATGGACCTAAACCTGTCTGACCTACAGATTAAAAAGTGCCCTGAAAAAGAGTCTTTGAACCACCATTTTTAGGTGAAATGGACATGACTAACCTGTGTCGTACCACATAGTGACCATTAAACCTGTCTGACCTCAAGATTAAAATTGCTGGGAAAAGGAGTCTTTTGAACCACCATTTTAGTTGAACTGACATGACTAGCCTGTCCTGGGCCACCAGCATGAGCCCTAACCTGCATGACCCCCTAGATTCAAAAGTTGCCAGAAAAGATCCTCTGCACCACCATTTTAGTTGAACTGGACATGTGACTATACTGTCTGGACCACAGTATGACCATTAATCCTATCTGACCCACAGATTAAAAAGTGCTGGGAAAAGTGAGTGTTTGGAACCACCATTTAGTTTGAACTGGACATAGACTATCCCTGTCCTAGGCCCACACATGACCCCAAACCTGCAGGACCCCAGATTAAAAAGTGCCGGAGAAAGGAGGTCCTTTCAACCACCAATTTAGTTTCACTGACATTCGCACTATACCTGTCCCTGGCCAGCATAGCCCCAAACCTGTCTACCCACAGATTAAAAAGTGCTGGAAATAGGAGTCTTTCAACCACCAATTAGTTTAACGGACATTGACTATCCCTGTTCTGTACCACATATGACCCATTAAACCTGTCTGACCCACAGATTAAAAAAGTGCCGGGAAAAGGAGTCTTTGAACCACCATTGTAGTTTCACTGGACATTGATTAGACCTGTCCTGGGCCACAGCCTGAGCCCCAACCTGCATGACCCAATTTAAAATAGTGCTGGAAATAGGAGTCTTTTAACCACCCATTTTAGTTTGAACTGGACATTGACCTATGACCAGTCCTGTACCACAGCATGACCCTAAACCTGTTTGACCACAGATCACACAGTGGCACTATGCTATTTTGTACAGTGACTGTCATTTTTAGTATGTTTTTTTGGTAACTGAACATTTTGTTTTACAGAAATTTATTTAGGGAAGTGTGATTTATATTTTACATTATTATCATTTGCTTTTTGTTCAAGTGTGATAACAATACACCATACACCCTCCCTGCAGTTTTTTAGAAAGGTATTTTTTAAACGTGTAGATGTGTTAATAATTCGCCCGCACACCCCATAAGTAATAAGAAAATGTCGCTAATCATCCCCAAAACACTTTCTTGAGTGAGAAGACATTTGCCCTCCTGGCTTCTGAAGTGATGAAGCCAAGCAATTCTATGGTACATTTTTTTCCTCCAAATCCTTTTTCAGTGATTAGGGACAGACTCCCCTGGATATCAAATGATGCGACCCCATATGACTCCAGCCCCAGAAAATGTAAAGCCTTCAAATTGTGCAATTTGTGTCCAAGCCCTGGAGCCCTTTGTGACACACTTAACCTCCAGAAATCACCTTTTTCAAAATCTGGATTTTTTTTAGATAGAAATTTGAACCTCTCCTGAATTGGCCCCTAACGGTGAGAGCCAGAGTGCCTGTCAGCCATCTGTTAACACGAGGTCAGCGCCAGGGCGGGCCAGACTTACAGTGGGTGTGCGTGAGAGCCCAGGCTAGCTCTGGTCATCTATTAACAACGAGGTCGCGCTGCCAGGGCCAACTTACAGTGGGTGCGGCGAGAGCCCAGCTAGCGTCTGTCATCTATTAACACGCAGGTTCAGCTGCCAGGCTGAGTTACAGTGGGTGCGTGAGAAGCCCAGCTGGCGTCCGTCATCTATTAACCAGGTAAAAATGCCCCTTATGATGCAGCAACGTAAACAGTCGTGCTGAAGCAGAGTGCGGAACCGGAAGTGTGAGTAAGACCTCCTGCCTTCCTCAGTACACATCAAAACCTGGGTAGCGCTGCCCCGCCGTATGAGTGCGGACCAAATTGAGCTTCACTTGGAAATACCGGTTTAACGCTCCTGGTCCACCCAGGTGCCCTTTTTTCTTCCATTTCTTTTTCTCATTTTAACTTGCACGTCCGGAGGAAATTGTCTGTGTTAATTTGTTTTCTGTCCCCGGCTCCTACTCATGTCCTCTGAATAACCTACATCTGGTCAAGTCTTCCTGTTACCTCCCTTTACAATTTCAGAGGATTTTTTTTACCAGCTATGTGGTACATGCAAGTTTTTTAAGGATTTAATTCTAAGAAAAGACATTTTTAAAAAAATAGGATGGAATCCCCACCATGTCTTTGTTCTCTTTTTTTAAATTTGTATTAAATGGGTTGTCTCAATACAGGGATTCTAGCCTATGTAAAGATCTTGCAAAAACAAGTCATTTTGCAATATGGTCCATTAACATGGCCTACCTATTCCTGGTTTTACAGCACCATCACCCTTGAGCCACTCTGAAAATTGTGAAGAACAAATGTCTGTTAGAAACCACATTTTTTACAATAGGACCTGTAGTCCCTAGCTGCATTTCACAGCAAAAATGCCCCCCGAAAAATTCATAACATGACGCAATGAGCCACTTTTTGACAATTGTGAAAACAAATGGTCTGTTAGAAACACCAACATGTTTTTTATAATAGGACCTGTAGTATAGCTGCATGTCACAGCAAAATGCCGACCCAAAAATTCAAACCATGACCCTTGAGCCACTTTGGGACAATTGTGAAGAACAAATGTCTGTTAAACCACATTTTTTTTTATAAGAGACCTGTAGTATAGCTGCCTGTCACAGCAAACTGCCCCAAAAATTCACAACTGACTCTTGGAGCCACGTTTGACAAATGTGAAGAACAAATGTCTGTTAGAAACCACATTTTTTTAGAATAGAACCTGTAGTAATAACTGCATCTCACAGCAACAATGGCCCCCAAAAATTCAAACATGGACCTTTGAGTGACCACTTTTGACAAATGTGAAGAACAAATGATCTGTTGAAACAACATTTTTTTATAATAGGACCTGTATATTGCTGCATTTCAAAGCAGCATACTCAAAAAATGAATAAAAAATGACTTCTCAGCCACTGTTTAAATTGTGAGGGAGAAATGCCACTTAAAAAGCCACATTTTGTTCCAAGGACCTTGATTATAAGCTGTATCTCACAGCATCATGACCCCAAAAAATTATAAATATGACTTCTCAGCCCACTATTAAAAATTGTGATGGGAAATGCCACTTAGAAGCCACATTTCTGTTCCAAAGGACCATGATTATACTGTAGCCCACTCAACATGACCCCAAAAAATTATTAATACTGACTTCGCCAGCCACTAATAAAATTGTGATGGAGAAATGCCACTTAGGAAGCCACATTTTTGTTCCAAGGACCTTGATATAGCGTATCCTCACAGCTACATGACCTCAAAACCCATTTGACAATGCGAAAAACTTCTAAAGATAAAGTGAGTAAATGAATACGGTGTGGTCATGAAACTTGCGGTATTTACCGTCTCCTCATAACAGCCAAAACCAGCAAAAGGATCTGTTGCGAACTGAGAATAAAAATTGCCGTAAGAAATGATCATTTTAAAAAAGAGTTTTCAAGAGGACCATTTTTTTTCTGTTTTGAAGAAGGAATGTGAAGTAAACCTGCAACTAATCGCTGACCCGGCAATTGGGGCCACAACATCATCAAGATCCATGCTGATTTCATCTTGATGAAAGTCAAACGATCCACATTATCTGTGGAAACCGATGCCGTTTTGTCTGTAATACTCCTCTCAGCTGTGCTGAAGGTCCGCTCAATATGACGCGGCTGCTGGGCAGGACAACACCTCTATGCGTGCGACCTCTCGGGCCATTTGTCCATTTTGGATACCCAGAAGTCTATTGGATTCTGGAACACATACAAAAACATCGGTTTGAGACCAGATAGTCTGACCATGATCTTAAAGCTGGTCTCCGTGTGTTGGATGGGGCCCGCCTTGCATGTGTTGGTAGGGGGTAAATAAAGATGGCCAGAGTCACACCCATTAGGCCTTCTGCCACCTTGCCCTGCTGCTGCTGCCGCTACGGCTGCTTGGCACTCTACTGCTTCCACGTCGCTGCTGTTGTTCCAACCGTGACATTGTGAGGAACGTGTAGCACGCAACAATGCTCCAGTTGATCAATCAGCATGAGTCTCCATTTCCTGCATTTGACTCTCGATTTGGGGTGGGTGGAAGGAAAGGACTGTGTTTTGTTTTGTACCGGGGATCCAGGAGGGTGGCCACCCCAGTAACTGTGTTTCAATTTGATGGCCTTAATGCGAGGAATCATGTTGGAGGAAATGGAGCATCCAAGCACTCCATGTGAGAGATGGAGCTTCATTTCCCAAGCCTCTGGGTCGAGGGCACTAGCAAACTGATCTTCCTCATCTTCCTCCTCCTCCCTCAAATGCGCGCCAGACCTCTTTCCAAAGCAGGGACGTCGGTAACGTCGTGTCCCGGAATAAATCCGTCCTCCCCTCCTCCTCCGCTTACTCGGCACAGCTTCAACCCACCCCCAACTTTGACTCAGATGGTGCCCCTGAGAGCTGATGGTGCCCCTTGCACTAGCCCTGGACCCCGAACCACTGCCTAATGAAGACCGATAAAATTGTGAAACCCTGTCCGGGCCTTGTGGATGATCGATGGAGAAAAGGCTCATGTCCGCATCTGTGTCCGTCCTCCCCTCCTCCTCGCTGGCGGGACCTGTTTTTTTCAAGATGTCCAACGATCGTTCCAGAACTAAGATCACCACAATGCTCATCTGACCATTTTGTGCTTCTCAAACACTGGAAAGGATGGTGCAAGAGCCTCTTTTCACCCTGCCTCCACCTCGGTGGCTCAACACCCCGAGGTCCGCCACCGCTGCTTGTCAGGCCATGTGGCACTTCGTACTGCACATAATGGAATATGCCGCTGCTCCAAAATCGCTGGAGCAATGTGGAGGTGGAATTCCAGCGTGTTGCCACGTCAACAATGAGACGGTTGTCTGGGAGGCCGAGCTGACGTTTTCAACGCAGCCATCGGGACGAAGCAAGTGCGAATGGTGGAAAGGGACAAACTCAGACCTCGACTTCCTCAGCAGGCAGTCCAGACCCGGTAGCTCTTTAGAAAATTCTGGACGACAAGGTTCATTGACATGTGCCAGCTAGGGATAGGGGGTGCTCCAGCCTACCGATCTAAGGGCGCCAGCAGATTTTGCCCCTTCTTTTATTTTTATTGTTGTTGGACGCACACCACCTTGTCTGGCACAAGGTTCTTGTCACCCAGCCAGTGCTCGGTCTCTCCGTTGCGGAGAGCCGGCCCACGAGCTCCGGACCTGTGTTGGACGTCTCCAAGAGACAGATTAAATTTCACACAGGCCTGTTTCTCTGGGCACGTTGATGCCACCAAGACTTGGGGGAAAGAGCCCTGCACCATCCTGCGGTTTTTGCAGAGCGTGCGCCGAGCCGAGAGCCAACTCACCCCCCAGAGACACCCAACCCAGCTCACCGTGTGAGCTGTCACAGAGATATAGCAGCCTTGGCCGTGCTTACTATCCCATGTGTCGGTGGTCAGACGATGGACTTTCCCGACACAGATGCAACAAACAGCGCTGAAATTTTAGATGACACGGCTGCCAGGCAGGGACGGCTTTTTCTGGCAAAAGAATGACTGCTCGGCATCTGGATTGGGGGCAGGCAAGGGCCATGACCGTGGCGGAACCCCATCTGTGTCCACCAGATGGAAAGGCAACTTTTCCAAGGCCAAAAGCCGGGCCATGCCGACATTCAGGCCTTTGGCAAAGTTTTTCTTCTTGCTCCCAAACCTGGAAGCCAAGAAGGCTGGCTGGCAGACTGGCCGCTGCACGGCATGCAGGTCGTCAAACGGGCCGGGAGGAGAAGGGTGGATGGGTCTCTGGTGGTGCTGGTGTACTCTGGCGACGGTGGAGGCTGAAGCGGAGGCTGATCCCCTGATCATGACCTGAGAGACAGGCAGCTGAGAACGCTTTGGTGGTGGCGAGGAGGAGAGGCGGAGACCGAGGGTGTGACCGTGGTTGGAAGCCCGCTTCGGTCTGGCCTTTTTTGGCCAAGTCTTGCTCCATTCAAACTCATGCAATTCGCTGCATGTGACTAGACTGTTGGTGGTGGTTGAAACACCCAAACTAAGAATTCTTGCCTCTACTTTATGCGTTTTACCTGCAAAGGCGGCATATGACATCGCTGGGGTGAATCAAGGCTTGCTCAAAGAAGGCCAGGCTCTGAGAGGCCCTGGACCTTTTGACGCGATAAGCGAGGACGGGTTCCGCTGAACCATAGGAGGCTGCGAATCATATCACGGACTTCTGCGACCGCCCTCGTCCCGTTTTTGAGGCGGGCCCGGCGTGACAGACCCCATCGTCTATCCTCCTCGTCCAGTGAATGAAGCGCTCGCAAGCAAAGTCTGGCTGAAAAGACACGTTGGATCCGCAAGTCTCATCATCATCATCACAAAGGTGACTTCGTCATCCTTGACATTCCTGCATCCAGGAGCTGACAGGTCTACAAGCAAGAGGCACTGCAAGGCCGTTGCCGACCGCCCGGGGAATTTTTGCCGATGACCGGGCTTCCTTTTTCCTCCTCTTCTAGATGGCATCAGTAACTGGCAGCAGAGCAACAAAAAATCCTCTTTGGGCCTCTTGATCTTTTAACACGCCTTCCTGACCCCAACCGCATTTTGTCATCAAAGTGGTCTCAAAATGGATTTAGCCACAGTGGTGGGTACACGAGTTGACATTTTTGGGCTGCCTTCGCGTCATGTTGGACGGATGCTGATTGATGCGATGACGACATTTGTGGCCGTGACTAGGAGGACAGGAGGTAAGAACTGCTGATGCAGGTTGCATTTAACCACTGAAGAACATATGGGGACGCTGATTCGTTACTCGAGAATTCACAGGCCCTGACCCAGCGACTGACAGGCCCCTGACGGTCCTCAACCGACGATCCGCAGGCAATGGCGTGTTGTACTCTATCAACAAAGCTTCTGACTGACCAAGAAGTGAAAAAACACGTATCTGAAATGTATACGGATAATAAAAAGGTATTGTTTTGCACCTATCAAACACCGTGGTGGATCTGCAATAATTGCTGGATTTCAAATTTAAGTGCAGTACCTGCTATGTACAAAGCTGGCCTGCGCCAAAGGAAAAAAACACGTATCTGAATGTATACGAGAATAAACGGTATTTTGGCACCCTTCAATAGACCCTTGGTTGACTACAAAATTGCTGGATCAATTAAGTGCAAGGTGGGCTCTATGAACAAAGCTGGCCTGCGCCAAAGTGAAAAAAAGACAACGTAATCTGAAAGTATACGATAAGAAAAGGTATTTTTTGCACCTAGCAATACCCCCTGTGGTGACTGCAAAATTGCTGGATCAAATTTAAGTGCGAAGGTACCTCTATGTACAAAGCTGGGCCTGCCCAAGTGAAAAAACACGTATCTGAAATGTATACGGGATAATCAAAAGGTATTTTGGCACCTATGCAATACACCTTGTGACTACAAAATTCTGGATTCAAATTAAGGTGCAAGGTCCTCTATGCAACAAAGCTTGACTGAACCAAAAGCTGAAAAAACACGTTTAATGACATGTATACGGATAATAAAAGGTATTTTGGCACCTAGCAAACACTGTGGGTGACTACAAAATGCTGATTCAAATGTTAAGTGCAAGGTACCTCTATCAACAAAGCTTGACTGACCAAAAGTTAAAAAACACACCTATCTGAAAGGTATACGGGATATAAACGTATTTCTGGCACCTATCAATACACCTGTGGGGACTAAAAATTGCTGGATTCAAATTTAAGTGCAAGGTAACCTCTATCAACAAAGCTTCCACTACCAAAAGTGGAAAAAACAACTATCTAAAATGTATACTGATAATAAAAGGGAGTTTTTGCACCTAACAAATAGACCTGCAGTTACTAGAAAAGAATCTGTATCCTAGTTATAAGTTCAGGCTGACCCAACATCCAAGAAACATTTCAACAGAAAACTGTTAATAATAAAGCTAATGCAATGCAATGATCTACACTAAGTCCTAGGTGCACATAGCCAGTATCATTTTATAGAGCTGTCTGTGTTCGCACCCGCGGGCCCCCCCCTCCCCCCCGTGTACTATACAGAGCGGTAGATGCTCCTTTAAAATTCAAAGCCCTAACTACCTAAAATCTGCAAATCTCTGATCTACCTAATTTCTAGGTTTCACAGCTAAAAGTGAGAGCTGTCTCCTGTGCACAAATAAATAAGTGCGCTGAGCGGTTTGCCAGAGGCGAGCGCACTCCTACTCCTTTGAGATACTGACACACACTGGATCATGAACAGAATGGCTGTTCTATGTAAAACGAAGGTCATGTGATTTTTCCAGCCAAATCGCAAACCATACACATCCCATCATGAACGTCGCACACACACTCACCCTGCTCTATTCTCTAAGCTGATTTGCTGGCCGCCAAAATGACAGGAAGCGCCGAAAATGGCGCGATATTAATAGATTATGCACAGATTTTAGCCTAAATTATCGTGTGATCTAAAAAATCCGATCAACATAACAACTGTGCCGATTTCAACTTTGTCGATAATAATCGCTCAACACTATTCCTTAAAAAATTTAAAGAAAAATATTAATGGTAATAGAAAGGAAACTAGGAGAGACAGTAATAATAAAAAGAAAAATGGAAAATTAGGAAATGATGTGGGCCGACAAATAAAATAAAAACAAAACAGATTTTTTCAGAGAGGAAGAAAACAAAAAGAGGGACAAGGGCATGTACAATCTCCAAAAAGAACAAGTTAAAACAACAAAAAAGCAAATAATAATGTGATAATAGACAGTAATGACGATCAAAAAAATATTTAACCTTTTAAATATACACTTTATAACATATGCATGAACTATTGTAAAGAAAGGCCTAAAATTTGCTCCTTCCTCTCGAATTTAATGCTTTGATGCGTATATTGCATATTATTTTTTTGACGAAAGGTACGATAAAAAATCTTATTAAATTCCTTTTTCCCTTGGGATTTTTAAATGGGGACAACAGCATTCCAGTGATTTTTTAATCCATTGACATTAATGTGCATATTGTTGTTTCATGCACATTCTTTATTGTATTTATTATTTTTGTTTTTATGAGGTCGAATATATTAAAGTTAGGGAAATTGGGACAAAGAAAATATAAAAGACAAATCGATACCAACATAAATTCCAATGTAAATTTAATTTAATCAGTATAAACATACAACTCTAACAGCTAAATCAAAATTCAACGCCCGTGAATGAAGATTTCAAAGCCTTGATACGTGTCAAAATTGTAGTGATCATGGATATTCGAAAATGACTAAAAAAATTCAAATCTAGATAAATACCGAAAAAGAAATCTAACTAAGAAAGAATGGGAAGCCATTAAGGTCACCCCAAGATAATAATCCAAATAATCATACGTCCAGCAGATAAGGGTGGAGGTATTGTGATACTAGACCAGTCATCATATGAGAAGGAATCTCAGCATATTCTGTCGGACACCCGTACATATCAAAAATTTAAATCAGACCCGACAGAAGCTTATTTGAAATCATTAAAAAATCTGTGTATTAAAGGGATATGAATTAGAAGTTGTAAACAGAAGATAATTTTAAATTTTATATGGTAAAAAACTCCAAGGATAGCAGCATTTTATTACCTCCCCAAAATTCACAAAAACCAAGATAATCCCCCCAGGGAGACCCATCATTTTGGACATGGGAAAGTTTGTCAGCCAACAGTCTGAATACATAGATATTCCAAAACTACAACCCTTAGTAAAAAAGCTTCCCGCATATCTAAAAGTACCACACACATTTTGATGAAAATTAGTAAATTTAAAATGGAACGAAAACTATATATTGTAACATTAGATGTCACTTCTCTTTATACAACAATTCTACATTTAAAGGGATGTGAGAATTTGAAATATTTTTTGATGAAAAGTAATATCTTTAACCCCTTACTGACATTTGCCGTACTCATACATCAATGTCGGGTAGGGGTTCCTGCAAATTGCCGTATGAGTACGTCAAGGCGATCTTGAGCGCTCACAAGCGGAGCGCGCAAGATTACGGCATGGAACCAGCGGTATATTACCGCTGGCATCATGCCGCATCCCCCACGGCCGGAGTGAGCTCCGGCCGCGGGGGATTAACCCCTCAATGTTGCGACATTGTGGATGCGACATCGCAGCTGCGGGCAGCATGAGTGAGCTTCTGCTGCCTGCAATCCCGGCGCAGTAACGGTGCTCACCGCCGCTACTGATCTCCTACCACACAGCCCGGATGCTGAATGACAGCATCCGGGTTGTCTGGTGATGTCACGATGCCCACAATGCATTGTGGGCAGCGTGACTGACAGTTGCCATGGAGACCAGTATACAGCTATAAGCTGTGTGCTGATCTCCTATCTGACGATCGTTCATGCAATTCCCCCCTGAGGAAAAGTGTAAAAAGTGTGAAAGTAAAAAAAAGTGTAAAAAAGTAAACAAACACAAAAAATAAACTAAAAACACGTACACCGCCCTTTTCCCCTTTACAAACGCCACTCGCCCCAAAAAAAGATCAAAAATAAATAAAGTACCCATATTTGGTATTGCCGCGTGCGTAGCGACCCACCCTATAAATCTCTCATGTTAATTAACCCGTACGGTGAACGCCGTAAAAAAAACCCCAAAAAATAGTCACAGAATTTTTTTTCATCCCGCAGCACATAAAATGGAGTAAAAAGTCATCAAAACTCATATCAACATCAAAGTGATGCTAAATAAAATGTCATTTCATTCCGCAAAAAAAAAGTCCTTACACAGCTCTGTATACGGAAAAATGTAAAAGTTCTGGCTATTAGAAGATAGCGATGCATAAATATTGTTTTACACAATAAAAACACTTTTTTTTTCAAAAAAATTGTGCTTTCAAATAAAAAAAACTACATAAATTGGGTATCACCGTAATCGTCTCAACACACAGAGTAAAACTAACTTGTCACGGATACTGCACGGTGAACGCTATTTTCTTCACCCTGCCTTCCAAAAAACTGATTTAAAAGCGATCATAAAGTCTTGTCCCTCCAAAAATATTACCAATAAAAACGTCAACTCATCCCGCAAAAAAAAAAGTCCCTATACAGCTCCATAACAGAAAAATAAAAAAGGTTTTTGGCTCTCGACTGCCGGCGATGCAAAAACGTGTTTTTCCTTTTCAAATAAAAGTGTTTTTATTGTGTAAAGCAGTAAAACATAAAAAAATATAAAAATGTGGTAAACGCTGTAATCGTATCAACCTGTTGAGTAAAACTAGCATGTCATTTATACCGCACAGTGACCGCTGCAAAAAATAAAAATAAAAAACACTACCAGGATTGCTGTATTTTTTACAAAATGCCTCACAAAAAACTTAATAAAAAGTGATCAAAGCATCACGTGCACCCCGTAATAGTACTAATAAAAACATCAACTCATCTCATAAAAAACAAGCCCACAAGCAGCTCCGTATGCAAAAAATTAAGAAAGCTATGGCTGTCAGAATAGGACAAACTAAAAATTTCAACTTTTTATAAAACTCGCTTCTATTGTGTAAAAGTAATAAAACATAAAAAAAACTATATAAAATTTTATATCATTGTAATTGTACCGACCCCCATAGTAAAGTTTTTCCCGTCATTTATCCCGTATGGCGAATACTGTAAAAATGAAGCCAAAAACAATGGCGAAACTGCGTTTCTTCCCCCATTTCCATGGCCCCAATGCCTAAAAAAAAAACTACGGAACACCTGTGCGCCCAAAATGCAAAATTAAAACCCTTAGATGAGGGTCCCTGAGGGGTGTTGAATCCCAAAAAGGGGCAAACTTCTGGAAGCTTTCACCTGTTCTAGTACTTTGGGGGCTTTGCAGATGCGACATGGCCCCCCAATATCCTGTTTGGGTCCAAAAGCCAAATAACACTCCCTCCCTTATACACCCTGCCAAGCGCCCAAACAGCAGTTTACACCACATGTAGGGTATTGCCGAACTTGGAAGGAATTCCGTAACACAATTTTTGGGCTTTATATCCAAGATTCCCTTGTAAAAATTAAAAATTTTCAGCTAAAATTTCAGATTATTGGAAAAAAAAATATTTTTTTATTTTCAGAGCCGAACGCTAAAAAACTTGTGAAAAAAACTGTGGTGTCGATATACCACTGCACCTCTGGAATAATTCCTTAAGGGGGTGTAGTTTCCAATATGGGGTCCCTTTTTTGGGGTTTTTTAAGTTTGGAACCTTAGGGTGTCCGCAAACCTGAAATGGCCCATAAATAAAATGGTAATGAAAATGAGACCCCAGAGTTCGGTTAGGTGCACCTCCTATTCTGGGTTTGTGGTTGAGCCAAATAGTGCACTAGGGCCACATATGGGATATCTGTGAAAACAGCAGAATCTGGGGAATCAATATTAAGTTGCATTTCCCTGATCACATTTACCGTATTCTTGTCAATAATGTATAAAAATGTAAAATCTGCAAAAAAAGTGAAATTTTGAAATTTCACATCACTTTGCTTTAATTCCTGTGAAACACCTAATAGGTTAATAAACTTCCCAAATGCGGTTTTGAATACTTTATGGGGTTTTAGTTTTTTAGATGAGGTCAAATTTTTTGGGGGTATCTAACATACAGGTCAATCAAAGTCACGTTACAACTGGAATGGCCCCTAGAAAAATTTTATTGCAAATTTTCTTGAAAATTTGAAAATTACTAATAAATTTCTAAGCCCTCTAATTTCGTAAAAAAAAAAAAAAGACATTTAAAAAAATGTTGCCAAACTACAGTAGACATGTGGTAGATGCTAGTTATAAACTATTTTGAGTGGAATAACTATCTGTCTTACATGCAGAAATTTTTGAAGTTTGAAATTTGTCACATTTTTCACGATAATTTGATATTTTTCCACAAATAAACAAGCATTTTTTGGACCAAAATTTCTTAAAGCACAATGTGTCACGAGAAAACATTCTCTGAATCACATGGATAGGTTAAAGTGTCAAAAAGTTATTCTCACGTAAAGTGACACATGACAGATTTAAAAAATGGGGCTCTGTCAGAGAGGCCAAAACTGGCTCCGGCAGTAAGGGGTTAATGATATACAGACAGACTATATAGTAGAATGTGCCTCTTTTATATTGGAACACATCTATTTCATATATGATGCACAATATTTCTTGCAAACTTGGGGCACACCTATGGGGTACAAATTTGCCCTTAGCTATGCCAAGTTATATGTAGGTGGTTGGTGGGAAAAGATAACATTTCCAGGGAGCCAACTGAGAGAAGATATAGCATTATGGAAAAGGTTTATAGACAATGTTCTATTTATTTGGAAAGGATCTTTGGAATCATTAAATGTGTTTTTGGAAGAAATAAGTAATAATGAATATTTTTTAACATTCAATTCAGAAATAAGTAGAATCGCTTTAAACTTCTTGGTTATTACTATATTCATAGAACAAGAAGTTCTACAGACAAAAAGTTACCATAAAAAAACTGACACCAATAGTTTCATACCATCCTCCAGTTGCCATCTTACTAGATGGTTATCAAATATACCCAAAAGTCAGTTCTTGCGGATACGCAGAAATTGTACAAATGTTCATCATTATGAGGAAGAAGCCATCAGACTTTCGAAGCAATTTATTGCTAGAGGATATTGTGGGGAAAATGTTGAAAAAAACAAAAATGAAATAAAAAAATTTCCTAGAAATATACTTTTAAAAGAAAAGAAAAATCTACTGGAAAAATAGGAATTTCTGAGGAAATAACGAGTCTTCCGATTGTGATTCAATATCATGATCAGAGCAATATTTTCAAAAGAATTATAAAAAAAACATTGGAATCTTCTGAAACAGGATAAAATGGTGGGGGAATATTTACCAGATGTTCCCAAAGTAGTTTTTAAAAGAGCGCGTAACTTGGGAACCATGTTAGCCCCCACTATACGTTCTAATAAGTTTGGGAATTGCAGAGTGAATGAAGTACATAAAGGATTTTTTCCATGCGGAAAATGTTACACTTGTAAAAACTGTAATATGAGTAGAATTCTCCAACAGAATTAAAAGGTTTGAAATAAAACACTTCATAACCTGTCAATCAAAAGGCGTAATATATGCTATAAAGTGCCCATGCGGAAAAATATATTTGGGCAGAACTAAACGATCATTAGCCACCCGCATGAGGGAGCATGTATACAATATACAATATAAGAAGAGGCTATCTGGGACACCCATTATCAAAACAATTTAAAGTTCTACATCAAAGTTCATTAGTAAATACTGTCTTTTTTGGCATCGAGAGTGTTAAACTGGACTGGCGAAAGGGTGATCTAATAAGTAAGATGTCCAGAGCAGAAACAAGGTGGATTTTTAATTTGAATTCACAAATACCAAACGGTTTGAATTCAGATATTGAACTATTTGCGTTTTAAGGTTGTTTATTTAAAAAAAAAAAAAATCTGAGAATTTTTCCTTTCTTTCTCTCTCCCCTCTTTTTCCTTTTTTCCCTTGGGATTTAAAATGGGGACAGCAGTCCAGTGATTGTTTTAATCCTTTGCACATTAATGTGCATATTGTTGTTTTTCATTGCAGTATTATTTATTGTATTTATTATTTTGTTTTATGAGGTAGAATATATTAAAGGTTAGGGAAATGTATTCTTGATTGTCTTTTAAGTAACATCATCTGTAACAAACAGGGTGTGGAACAGATATAAGGCCCAGACTAAGCCAGGCACTATACCCTGATGAAGGAAATTCTTATTCTCTGAAACGCGTAGGTCCTGTATGCCTGCTCGGCTTTTGTTAGCTACAGCCTTAGTGACGTCACTCTAGTCTGTGAGCCTGTATGTGTGGATCCCGCACGCTGCCGGCCGGAGCATATCAGCGGTGAACAGACCACACTGTTTGTATGTTTTTTATATATTATTTCTGACAAATCCAACAACTGAAGAATGAAGTGGACAGAAACCTGTATTAGTGAACAAGGTTCCTGTCTGATTTTAGCATCAAGTGAGAAACTCTGTGGAAGCGTTTGCACTATTACAGGTGTGTTTTACACTGTTTTATACAGTGGTACCTTATACAGCGAACAGAGCGCGATCGTCTTTTATATATATATATATATATATATATATAATATATATATATATATATATATATATATATATATATATATATATACATTTTAAAAACAAAATTCCCGCAAACACGGCACAAGTACGTTTTTTTTCACATTTTGCCCCATTTTGATTTTTTTTGCTCTTTCCCGTATATTCTGTTGTACTATGAATAACACCAGTAGAAAGTGCTTCTTGTCCTGCAAAATAAAAGCCCTCATGTGTCTATGTGGAAAAATAAAAAAGTTATGGCTTTCAGAAGCGAGGAGGAAAAAACTTAGAGCCATATTATTATGACTGTCCATCAGGAAGGGGTTAATATACCGACTGGGGGGACCCTATTACCTATCTATAGACTGGGGGATCCTATTATCTATATACCTACTGGGGGACCCTATTACCTATATATTCACCTACTGGGTGACATATAAACTATATATCTACCTACTGGCAGGGGTTCTATAAATCTACCTAATGGGGGCCTATAAAGGACCGATGGCTGACTCCCCATCTCCCACTGCAGGCACCAGGGCTGTCTTTTCCATTGGGCAGGGTAGGCAGCTGTCCATGGGCCCATGAGCACAGGGGGCCCTCCCAGGCAGTCACCTGCCCTACCCAGCTTCTCTCTACACTCTCTCCCCTGCAGTGTTAGGATAGGTCTACACTGCATCGGACAAAAAACGTCTGAAATTTACCGGGTTTTTTTTTTTATGCAGAACCGCGTTTTTTATCACCTTTTGCTCAAAAACCATGGCTGGTTCTCGTTCTTTTGACGTTGCCCATACAATTGAATTGTATGGGAAGCCGCCGAAAAAACTAAATGGCCGGTGTATTATACAACATGTTGTATAATACACCGGCGTCGAAAGAAGAAACGACCTGTTTAAACTACAGGTCATTAGTTTCTATTGTAGTCTATGGGGCTGTCTGAACGATCGTATTTCCGGCACTTTTAAAATCCTAAAAGCACCGAAAATACGAGCGTATCACTATGCAGTGTAGACATAGCCTTAGTGCTGACCACTGGGCAGCAGTCCTCGTGCTCCAGTAATGTCTGCACAGAGAGAAAGTAGCACGCCAGATTCGGGGTATCACTCCCTCTGGGTTTGGAGAACATGGACTGGTGAAGTTGGGCTCTTCCAGGCTGGTATCCCTGGTGAGAAAGGTTATTTAAATATTCTATGCAAAGTTATTTATATTTGTACTTTGTTAATAAAACAGCTGCTGTGGCCAATATAATCCAGTTGCTTGTTGGTGTCGTTATTTGAGGGGATGGGTCACGAGCAGTGGGGAAAGAGTGGGGGGGGGGGAGTTTGGTGGCGCAGAGTAAGCAATCAGGCCTCTACTACAGACCTGTCGATATGAGCAAACTTCCTTATCAAGTGTGGTAGAGGTTTGTGTCTACTGCTGAGCTTCTTAGACTATGTCTCCACTAAAAACGCTGAAAAAACAACTGAAAATAGCTCCCATAGACTTCTATTGTAAAAACATCCTGCTGAGCTTCTTTTTTCTGCTCGTTTTTTTTACTGGTCATCTTTTGCAACATAGTTCAACAGCACAAGTTTTGTTTCCAGCTTACCTTGATTGGTAGATTTCCAGGTGTGTAGTAGATGCACGGACTAACCGGGAGCTCCAGCTGGTATTTGCTGCAATACATATACAAAGAAATCCAGCATCTAATAGTTCAGTACATAATACCCAGCGGAGGAACAGAAAAGATCTGTTAAAACTTGATAGCTTTAATATGGCAATTTAAAAACGTAACAACACAGTTTCTTGATATAATGCAAAGAGTGTAAAGCACTAACCACTTAATACAGGTATACGCACTTGGTCATATGGCATAAAAAAGACAGACGCGTTTCGGTAGGTGTACCTTATTCATTGTCTAATCACATACACTTGTTGTATCATTTAAATAGGAAAACGGAAATTACGTCAGATTCCTACTACAAACCCTGTTAACCCTATATATCCCAACATAATATCCTTTATATAAAAATCACCTAAATTCAAGTTAAAAACATATTAACATCCTATTATGACCATAGTAGATGTAAACTAGCTGTTAAATATATTACAATAGTAAAACTCGTTCTCAGTTATCTAATAATGGTATAATATATCATGTCTGATGTTCAGACCTTGCGTTTGCCTCGTAGCTAATTTGAATATCCATTTGGCTTCCGTATTTAACAATTTTTTTCATATATTGCCTCCCCTCTGTGGCATGAAAACCCTCTCGATTCCCATGCATTGAAACGACGTAGTATCGCCGGTGTGTTTCTCAATAAAATGTTTAGATACTGCCGACATACTATGTTGCCAAGTCGCTTTGTGTGCATCTGAGAGGTGACGTCTTATTCTGGTTTTTAGAGATGTAGATGTACAGCCAATATATTGTACTAAACAAATACTGCAAGAAATGAGATAAACTACATTTTTTGTGTTGCAGTTAATATATTGTTGCACTTTGAAAGTTTTTTTGGTTACATATGTGGTAAAGCTGTTAGTGACTTCCATATATTGGCATGTTAAGCAAACTGAGTGACCGCAGTGGTAAGAACCTTTGTATGTGAGCCATGTTTTGTTGATTTTACCTTGGCTTACATATTGTCACGGTTCACGCCGTGGTCGCTGCTATGGACCGTCAGCATGCCCGTGTCCCGGCCGCTGCTGCGGCATCCCCTGATGTCCATGGTTCTTGGCACGCACTTGTCCCGGCTCCTGCCAACCCTGCAGCTAATCCTGCTGGCAGGTTTGAGTCACCATTGCTTCCTCCAGCTCCCTGGCATCCTGTGCGCAAACGTGCTCCCTCTAGGGGCGTGCGCGGCACTGTAATCTATTTATGAGACTGTTCCTTTGTCCGGCCCAGTGACCTCTGACCCCGTGCCAACTCTTTCTGCTCCCCAGGTTCAAGAAGTTATCCGGGACTCTCTGGACACCTCCTCTGAAGACAGTTCCTGGGATACCGAGGAGGAGGTGGTTACCCCTGGCTGTTTTGTGGGTACCCGGCTAGCCCGGAGGGGAGGGCTTAAGGGGGGGGTACTGTCACGGTTCACGCCGCATCCCTGCTATGGACCGCCAGTATGCCTGTGTTCCGGCCGCTGCTGCGGCATCCCCTGGTGTCCCTGGCTCTTTGCACGCACATGTCCCGGCTCCTGCCAACCCTGCAGCTATTCCTGCTGGCAGGTTTGAGTCACCATTGCTTCCTCCAGCTCCCTGGCGTCCTGTGCGCACACGTGCTCCCTCTAGGGGCACGCGCGTGGCTCTGCACTGTATTTAAGAGACTGTGTTCCTTTGTCCGGCTCAGTGGCCTCTGACCTCAGGCTACTTAAGGAACTTCCTACCACTGCCCTGGGTCAGTTCGTTGTTGTGCTGTGCCTTACATAGAGCTTGACCCCTTATTAATAATAATAATAATAATAATAATAATAATTTTTAAATTTATATACGCCAAACATATTCCGCACACTTTATAAATTCAAGGGTAAACTACAGACATTACACATTAAAAGTATTTAAACAGATGAGGACAACAAGGTGGAGGGCCCTGCTCGTGAAGTTTACAATCTATTAGGGTGTATGGGTGTGAAACAAACGGTAAGAAGTGCCAAGTTAAAAATGGTCCACCTGTTTCATAAATAGGGTGGTTTACATGAAAAATGGGATGAACCTGCCACCCAAGACAATACATCTATATACAGATAAGTGCCTGTGAGTGGCAATAGTGTAGGGAGTGGACAAATGTGTGTGATAGCAGTTAGGGATCTTGGTAGGCCAGACTGAGAAGATGTGTTCTCAGGGCCCTCTTAAAACTGTGAGGGTTGTGAGTTTGTCTGATCGCCCGCGGTAGCATATTCCAGAGAATTGGTGCCGCACGTGTGTGACATCTTGGAGACGGGCATGGAGGTTCGGATGATTGATGAGTTAACTGATATCAGCAGCAGAGCGGAGAAGAAACGGGTCGGGTGGTAGACGAGGGGAGAAGTAGGGGGGGGGCAGTGTTGTGAGAGCTTTATGAGTAAGAATGCTGAGTTTATACTGTATCCTGTACTAAATGGGCAACCAGTGCAGTGACTGACACAGGGTAGAGGCATCAAGAAATAGCGGCTGGAGAGAAAAGATGACCTGGCTGCGCATTCAGGACAGATTGAAGAGGGGAAGTTTGCAGAGAGCCAGACCGATAAGCAAGGAGTTACAGTAATCAAGACGAAAAGAATAAGGGGCAGTAATGAGAGTTTGAGTTGTTTCCACGGTGAGAAACGGACGGATTCTGGAGATGTTCTTGAGGTGCAGGTGAAAGGAGCGGGCCAGGGATTGGATAAATGGGGTGAAGGACAGATCAGAATCTAGCCCCCAGACAGCGGGCCTGCTGCCTAGGAGAAATGATGGTACCACATACAGAAACAGAAATAGCAGGGTGGGGTTGGTTGGTAGATGGTGGAAAGACAAGAAGTGCAGTCTTAGTGAGGTTTAGTTTCAGATGGAGAGAGGACATGATGTCAGAGACAGCGCCCAGACAGTCACTGGTGTTTTGTAGCAGGGCTGGAGTGATGTCACGGGAGGAGGTGTATAATTGGGTGTCATCAGCATAGAGATGGTACTGGAAGCCAAATCTACTGATGGTTTGTGCAATGGGGGCTGTGTACAATGACAAGAGGAGAGGACCTAGAACTGATCCCTGAGGAACTCCAACAGCAAGAGGGAGAGGAGCGATCAGACAGGTAAGATGAAAACCAAGCGAGAGCGGTGTCCTGGAGGCCAAGGGGCGCGGGAGCATGCTGAGGAAAGGGTGGTGATCCACAGTGTCAAACGCTGGCAGAGAGATCCAAGAGAAGCAGCAAGGAGTAGTTACCCTTGAGATTTTGCTGTTAGGAGGTCATTTGAGACTTTAACCAAAGGCATTTCCGTGGAGTGTATGGTGCGGAAACCTGATTGCAGAGAGCCCAAGAAGAGAGTTAGTAGAGAGATAGCGGATTAGGCGAGAGTAGACCAAGCGTTCCAGGAGTTTAGAGATGAAGGGCAGGTTAGAGACTATAGGTAGTCGGTATTTAGCAGCACAGGACGGGTCCAGAGAGGCTTTTTTTGGGAAAAAAGGGGGGGTTATGATGCGTGTTTGAAGGAAAAATGGAAAGATCCCGGTGGATAGAGGGAGGTTATAGATAGCAGCAAGGTGAGAGAGGACAACTGGAGAAATAGACTGGACGAGGTGGGAGGGAATGGGGTCAGTAGAGCAGGTGGTGGGGCTTGCAGACAGGAGAAGCCTGGACACTTCTTCCTCTGTCGTCATGTCAAGGGCTGAGGGTAGATTAGAGGATGTGTGGGAGGGATGGATGGGTATTACTTGGGGACTGAAAATATGTTTAGCCGGATTTTTTTCAATTTTCTCTTTGAAGTGAGTGGCCAGGTTTCAGCACAGAGGTCAGTGACTGGGCCTGAGCTCTAGGCCTTAGGAGGAGTGGAAGTTGTCAAAGAGGCGTTTTAGTTGTTGCGTAGTGTTGAGATGGGGGAAAGGGGAAATATTTTTTTTTGGCGCAGTGAAGGGCAGTGTGGTAAGTCCTGAGCATGAATTTGTAGTGGAGAAAGTCTGCAGGGAGCTTCAACTTTCTCCACAGCCACTCAGCACACCTGGAACATCGCTGCAGATGGTGAGTCTGAGGCGTGTGCCAAGGCTGCGGGCGTCTGACTCTGGTGGTGCGGTGTCTGAGTGGTGCCAATATGTCCAGGGTGGTTGAGAGTTCATTGTAATGTTTGGGCAGCCTGGTTTAGGACATGGGAGGGAGGAGATTGGGGCAGTGAGGACTTATTTCGGAATTGTGATGAGCAGGTTTGTCCTGAAAGGCTGAGTATTAGGTGATAATGAAGGAGAAAAGGTTTTTGGTCAGAGAGAGCATAAGGAGAATTAGTTGAAGTTAGAAATTGAGGAAAGATGACAAAGACCAGATCAAGAGAGTTCCCATCCTTGTGGGTTGGAGAGTCAGTAAAAATGGGGAGAGGCCAAGAGAAGAGGGTTAGTGAAAGAAACTGTTAGGCAGAAGGAGACATGTGGTCATCAATGGGGATGTTGAAATCACCAATGATGAGAGTGGGTATTTCAGTAAGAGAGGAAGTGTGGGAAACCCGGGAGCAAAATGATCCAGAAACTGGCGGGGTGAGCCAAGGGGTCTGTAGACAACTGCGACTCTGATGGAAAAATGGCCGAAAGAGTCTGAGGGTGTGGGCCTCAAAGGAGGGGAAAGTGATGAGGGTACAGGAGGAAATGACCTGGTAGGTCAATGTGGAGAGAGAAGTAAGCCGACTCCTCCCACCCGGCCTGTTCTCCAGGTCTGGGGTGTGGGTGAAGTGTAGGGGCCCCCATAGGTGGAGGGCAAACAAGGGAAGCGGTGTTAGATGGCTGGAGCCATGTTTCTGTGAGGGCCAGCAGGTTGAGGGAGTTGGAGAGAAACAGGTCATGAACAGCAGTGAGTTTTTTGAAGACGGATCGGGCATTCCATAGAGCACACATAAAAGGAGCAGAAAAAGACGTACAGCGAATAACAAGCAGGTTAGCAGGGTTTCTAAAGGGAGGCAGAGGAGGAGGTGGGAAAGAGCAGTGAAGGAGGGTGGGCCGGTTAGGAGAGATGTCCCCTGTGGCAAGAAGCAGGAGAATGAAAAGGACAGAAGAGGTTCAGTGATGAATATGAGTGGTGTTTTGTGCATAATGTGGCTGGAGGTTTTGGGGTGGTTGAAAAGGGAAATTAGCGTGTGGGATTGAGTACATAGGTGAGGGAAGGAGAGAGGAGCTTATGTGGATAAAATTGTCTGAGGGCCCAAGACAGGTGGTAGAAAGGAACAGTGGCTCCAAGGTGATAGTAAAGAGCAAGCAAGGAAATTAAGGAGTATGGGGACAAAAGTGGGAGCTACTTACAAAAAGGCGAGAGTCCCAGCTCCCTTATGCTCACTTGGCTGCTATTTGCTGCTGACTAATTTGTACGTTCACCTGTACGTTTATCCGCTACCTGCTGAACACCTGCCGCTGCACCAGTCTGCCTATACCTGCTGACATCTGACGTCTTATCAAGTTCAACATTATCCTGGACTGTGCCATACGTTCTCCTGCTACACCTGGACTGTGTTTACGTTTAACAGCTACGCTTGCGGTGCCATGTCTCCGTTCCAGCACCGGCTACCCGGACCTGCACTTCGGCTACCCACCGCGTGTGTTTACCATCTTCACTCGCGGTGGGCCCAGAGGATTTGCCATACCCATGCGTTTTCCAGCCATCTTGGTTGGAAATTGTTACACATATAAATAGAGATGGGCGAATTGATTCTAACGAAGTGGAATTCGTTTAGAATTTCAGGAAAACTCGGTTCTGAATGAAGTCGAAGTTTGGGGTACTTCGGGGTAAACGAAGTGTGCTTTTGATTGATAAAAATGGTGGCTGCGAGCACCCTGGCGTTACATGGGGGAAAGCACTCTGGGGGGGAAGAGGGCATAGCCGCATGACATGTGGGAGAAATGAAAACCCCAAACAGAGGGGCCGGGGGGATTCTGTGACGTCACCGCTATAAAAGCCGGGGGCGACGCGGGACTCACACCCTCCACTGTACGATCAGGGGAAGGTGCTGCCCGCGGCTGATTGGATAGCCTTTTTCTGAAGAACTGATATTTAACAGCGATTTTTGGGGTGTCCAGCTTGTCTCAGAACTGCTTCTCTTAATGTTCTATTTCTGATTTTTTTGGGGGTATTGGATCTGAAGGTCCAGTGTGCGTCCACTGCTGCTGCATATACCTTTTAATGATATCTGCTCACAGAACATTGAATATCCAAGTGTGATCTAAGCCTGTTCCTATTATATTCATTTAAAGAAACAGCGTTTTTACAATACAAATACCACTTCATTTTTGGCTGCTCAATTCTTTTGCGCAATTTACATCCAGGGGTTAATTAAGCGTTGTTTTTCTGCTGTGGTGACAAAAATAAACCGTCTTTTTCACCGCCAAAAATTACAATTTTCCTGTAGCATAATTCACAAGCAAAGGTTAATTACAATTTTTTCTCTTGTTGTGTAGCGTAGAACACACGCAAATGTAATACGCTACAAAGCTAGTAGTTTGTGGCTGCTCAATTCTTTTATGCAATTTATATCCAGGGGTTAATTAAGCGTTGTTTTTCTGCTGTGGTGACTCCAAGAAACATTCTTTTTCACCGCCAAATAAATACAATTTTCCTGTAGCCTATTTCACTAGCGAAGGTTAAATTACAATTTTTTCCTTGTTGTGTAGCGTAGAAAACACGCAATTGTAACACGCTACAAAGCTAGTAGTTTGTGGCTGCTCAATTCTTTTGCGCAATTTACATCCAGGGGTTAATTAAGCGTTGTTTTGCTGCTGGTGTGACTCCAAGAAACCGTCTTTTTCACCACCAAAAATTACAATTTTCCTGTACCATAATTCACAAGCAAAGGTTTAATTACAATTTTTTCTCTTGTTGTGTAGCGTAGAAAACACGCAATTGTAACACGCTACAAAGCTGTAGTTTTGTGGCTGCTAAATTTTCTTTGCGCAATGTACATCCAGGGGTTAATTAAGCATTGTTCTGCAGTTGTACTCATTAAAGAAACTTTGTTTTTCACCGCCACAGAAGAAATTCTGTAGCATAAATCATATCCAAGGTAATTAAGCCTGTTTGTGCTTTTATATCAGTAAAATACACAGATTTTTTTAAACGGCACATACAATCAATTTTTCCTGCCCATTTTGGAGCGCAATTTATATCCAAGGGTTACCCAAGCTTGTTACCGGGTTCATTTTAGTCAAATACGGGTGTGTAATTTATCATATACAGATATCTTCATCAACAGTGTCTGTACATTTTAGAACAAATAGAAATGTCAGACAGAGAGGTGGCAGGCTCTTCACCTGCGAGTGGCAGTGGCACAAACCTTCAAGGCCCAGGTCGCAGCAAGCAAGGGACGTCGCAGCGGGGGTCACGGGGTGAGGCCACAACTGCCGCTGTCACTACCCGGCCATGTGTTGTTCAGCAACCCAGTGGTTCTTGTTTGGGTTGACTAGTCATCCACTTCCTCCCAGATGACATCTGACAACCCCAGTCAAGAGTCGGTGGGAACGTCGGACACCCCCTTAGTTGGCATGGCCGGGGAGCGGGTAGCGGCCCTCCCCTGTCCTCAACCCGCCTCTGTCCCATCCGGTTCCCTCAGCCAGAGATCTACTATGTGGTCTGGACTCAGGGCCACATAAAGCGATGATGAAAAATTTTGAGGAGGGCAGTCACACTACTTCGCAGTGAAGAAATGGGGCCAAGATCCCCTGCTTCTTGCAGTAGGCTAAAAGTATAGATGTGGAGAGTGGCAGGGGAGGTCATGTTGTGAGGGGTCAGCCTCTGCATACGCAGCCCGGTGCGGAGGACAGCAGTGACGATGAAACACAAATAGATGATGATGTAGCCGACCGCACTTGGGAGCCGGGTGAGGCAAGGGCTTCATCATCGTCAGGAGAAGAGGGCGCAGCTTGCGCGTCAGGCAGCAGCGCACCAGCAAGTGGTCGGTGGCCGTGAGTCCGCAGGAGCACAGTGTGAGGTCGGGACCAAGCGGCCACGGGTAAAAAACCGCTTAAACCAGGTCCAAAAAAGTAGCGGCACAGGGGCTCAGCGAGGCACCCAGCGGCAGTAGTCACTCAGTGCGGAGAAATGTGCGGTAAAATCCGATCTCGGCGGTGTGCAGTTCTTTGCTAAGACACCGGAGGAGCCAATATGGGTATATGTAGAATCGGGTAGCAGAAAGTGAACGTTGCCAGGGAGCTAACATGGCACCAGGGCCCGCGTCAACACATGCAGCGTCACCATCCGGTGGCCGGGGAGAAACGTGGCTCAGATGTGGTGGTCCATCCTGCGCCGCAGCAACAGCAACAGCAGCAGCGCCCAGTGGCACGCATGCCATTGCAGCCAGTCAAGGCTCCACCACCCTCTGCAGAAGGGCTGTTTCTCTTTCACATCATCTTCCGGTCCAGATGCTCCTGCTCCTCGCTCCTCCTGGCGCCCGCAGTCGTTCAGCGAGGCGTTTGAAAATAGACAACAGTATGCGTCCAACCATCCTAAGTGCAGAAGCTGACCGTACCCCTGTCCAATTGTTGGTGCTGCAGTCCCTCCCTTTCCAAAGGGTGGACTCTGCACCGTTTCAAGAAACTAATGGCTTGTCCCGAGCCGAGATGTAGATTTTCCAACCCGTAATTTATTTTCCAAAAAGGCAGTACCAGCACTTCATAAATATGTAGAACAGAAGGGGGGGCCATTCCCTGAGCTTATCGGTTTGTTAAAAAGGTGCACGGCACGCGGACGTCTGGAGCTATAACTACGGACAGGGCCATACATGTCTTTTACGGCCCACTGGGTGAATGTGCTTCCGGCCCAGGCACACCAACAACTTGGACAGGAGACACCACTTTCTCCTCCACGTTTCAAACGGGCGGCTCCTGCGCCAATGTCCGCCTCCTCCTTCTCCACCACCACCACCATCTCACCCTCCACAAGTACTGCTCCATCATATCACATGTGTAGGACACAGCGGTCCAAATATATCATAGTGCAGACGTATAAGAAAAAGTAGAAAACTTTATTTAGACGACTAGAATACAAGCGTTATAAGTCCAAAAGACATACTTGCATATGAACGAGCCTAGTCCTTAGTGTGAGCCGTGGCTTCTGGTATATTTCAAGAGCGTAGATTCATGCAGAAAATGTAGCAGAGGGGAAAAGCAGTCTTTCCAGGCTGGGCGTAACACACCTGTGCGACGTTTCGAGAGGCGTGCCCCTCTTTCTCAAGCATGTGTGACGAAATGCATGTTCTCCTTATAAATGAAAGTTTAACTGTTTGATGTCTAATGCAATAGTATGTATATATAAAAACATGGTTAAAAACAACATTACAAGAACACATTAAATTGAGAAATCTCAATAAGACCTTTGGGTTTCAGCGTATCAAGTCTATGAATCCAAAAGGCCTCTCTACGAAAACAGTATCGTTTCTATTGGAATGCCTTCTCTATTTTGTATCTGCTCAAAAACACACCAACGTAATTCTGTAACCCATGTTGATTTTCATAAAAATGTCTTGCTAGTGTACTCTCTCCCGTACTTCTTTCTTTAGTGTTGGTTTATAATTATAATTCTTTATTCATTCGTCTTTATATGTATGATTGTAGAGCGATTTCATTGAGTCTAATTTTATTGGTCTAGTTGTTTGTCCAATATATCCCATGCCACAAGGGGATTTTATTAAATATATGACATTTTTACTGTTGCACTTATGAAAACCTTAATACAATAGAATAACCCTTTGTAAATATGGGTAACCGATGAACCCCGTATAATTGAATGGCATTTTGGCAGTTAAGACAGGCAAAAGGTGCCAACTCGTTGTGAACCCAGAGTAGATTGAATGTTTTTTCCTACTTATATCAGATTTAGTAATGAAGTTACCAAAATTTTCCCTTTTCATAAATAAACCTGGGTTGTTCTCTAACAAATAATGGTAATTTCACATCACTGGCAAGTATAAGCCAGTGTTTTTTTTATTATTGCTCCCATATGTTGGCTTTTTGTACCATACTTGCTGAGACATGAATCTATCTGTTTAGCTCTTTTTTTGGACATAAGGAGATCTTCTCTACTTTTTTCAAAGACTTCCAAACCTATTTGTTCCACTTCTATTCTATTATATCCTCTATTAGTAAACTTTGTTACCAATTTTTTCATTTGTTGCAGATACACCTGATCATCAGAGCATATACGCTTGCTCTTATTAAATTGGCTCCTCGGGAAACCTTTAAATACATTTGAGCATGATGACTTGTTTTATATAAGATGTTATTTTTTTCCATAGGTTTGGTATATAATTTAGTTTGTATTTTTGTATCATGTTTTTTAATCTCCACATCTAAATAAGTGATAGTGTTTTCGTGAACGGTAGCAGTGAATTGGATTAAGCGGTGATAAAATGTATCAATTCCCTGAATGAAATTGTCTAATTGTTGACGTGTGCTTGTCCAAAATATAATGATGTCATCGACATATCTTAACCAAAGTTTTAATACATGGGTGTTGTCTTTTTGGAAAATGTAAGTTTTTTCAAACTGGGCCATATAGATTTTAGCATAACCCGATGCTGCCGGTGAACCCATCGAGTCCCTTGCAATTGCAAAAATAATATTTTTGCCCAAACCTAAAATAGTTTTTGGTTAGAATAATATCTAGAAGTGTTAGTAAAAAGTAATTTCTCGATTTGGACATTGTAGGGTCTTGACATAGTGATTTAATTTTCCATACCTTCCCAAAGGAATATTTGTATATAAGGGTTTGATATCTAAGGTCGCAAATAGAGTTTACATCTTTACAACGGTATTTTGTAGAATCTGAACAATTGACCTGTATCTTAAATGATCTTTTATCTGTTTTAACTATTTTTTGTAAAAAAATTTATCAACATACGTGGCGATAGGTTCGAAGATGGAATTTATCCGATACAATGGGCGTCCGGGAGGATTGTTGGGGGATTTATGAATTTTTTTGGTGTTTATTAAAAAAAATTTGGGGTACGAGGGTGTTCATTATAAAGGATTGGGGTTGCATTTGTTGTGTAATAATGCCGTTAGTTTGGGCTTCTTCTAAAGTATTTTTAATAATAGCATTAAACTCTTTAGTGGGGTCTTTATCGATTTTTCTATAGACTTCCTGATCTTGAAGCTGTTTTTCTGCTTCTTTAATGTAAGTTTGTGTGTCCAGGATCACTGTGGCCCCACCTTTATCGGCTTTTTTTATTGTGATAGATCTATCCTCCTTAAGATCTTTTAGAGCTTGCCACTCATGTTGATTGAGATTTTTATTTTTAAGTTTTTTATCTAAATTTTTATTAAATAAAATTTCCACATCTTTTTTAACTAGTTGTTGAAATGTGTCTAATGTGTGATTAACAATTATGGGGTCAAAAAGTAGAGTGCAATTAAGATCTAGTAACAAACAAGATGATTTTTTAGAGAAGCAAACCGGACAAGGAATAAACGCTCATGGCAACAACTCTGGAAAAGGAACCAATACGAAGGGAAGAGGAAAAGCAAAGAAACAGACTTAGAACATCTATACCATAATATCTCCTCCAAATCCCTTCTGTTCAACCAAAGGACTATCCGGACAAAGGACTGAATTTCATACCTACTACGGACAAAAGATGTTTTTGAATTTAATGTGAGATTTTTACAAAATGTTAGATCCATCAGACTAAAAATGCTTTTGGGGATAATAAAAAGACATACAATGAGCAGCAAAATATATCCAAGCGCCTTACTAAAAAAGTCAATTTGACCCCATAATTGTTAATCACACATTAGACACATTTCAACAACTAGTTAAAAAAGATGTGGAAATTTTATTTAATAAAAATTTAGATAAAAAACCTAAAAAATAAAAATCTCAATCAACATGAGTGGCAAGCTCTAAAAGATCTTAAGGAGGATAGATCTATCACATAAAAAAAGCCGATAAAGGGGGCCACAGTGATCCTGGACACACAAACTTACATTAAAGAAGCAGAAAAAACAGCTTCAAGATCAGGAAGTCTATAGAAAAAATCGATAATGACCCCACTAAAGAGTTTAATTTCCATTATTAAAAATACTTTAGAAGAAGCCCAAACTAACGGCATTATTACACAACAAATGCACACTATCCTTTATAATGAACACCCTCGTACACCAATTTTTTATTTAAAACCAAAAATTCATAAATCTCCCAACAATCCTCCCGGACGTCCCATTGTATCCGGGATAAATTCCATCTTCGAACCTATCGCCACGTATGTTGATCAATTTTTACAAAAATTCGTTAAACAAGATAAAAGATCATTAAGAGATACAGGTCAATTGCTTCAGATTCTACAAAATACTGATTGTAAAGATGTCACTCTATTTGCGACCTTAGATATCAAATCTTTATATACAAATATTCCTTTGCAGGAAGGTATGGAAGCGGTAAAATTATCACTATGTCAAGACCCTACAATGTCCAATCGAGAAATTAACTTTTTACTAACACTTCTAGATATTATTCTAACCAAAAACTATTTTAGGTTTGGGCAACAATACAATGAATGTATAACGCCGTTCCAGCATGGGTTCATGAAGGATCGGTCCTGTCAGACTAATCTCATCAGCTTCTATGAGGAAGTCAGTGCTAGACTGGATCGGGGTGAGGCACTGGATGTCATATATCTAGATTTTTCTAAAGCATTTGATACGGTGCCACATAAAAGGTTGGTAAATAAAATGAGAATGCTTGGACTGGGGGAAAATGTGTGCAAGTGGGTAAGTAACTGGCTCACTGATAGAAAACAAAGGGTAGTAATTAACGGTACATACTCAGACTGGATCGCTGTTACTAGTGGGGTACCACAAGGGTCAGTATTGGGCCCTATCCTCTTTAACATTTTCATTAATGATCTTACACAGGGAATACACAGTAGAATATCGATCTTTGCAAACGATACTAAGCTCTGTAAAGTAATCAACACAATAGAGGATAATATGTTATTACAAAGGGATCTGGATAAGTTGGAGGCCTGGCAGGGAAATGGCAGATGAGGTTTAAACACTGATAAATGCAAGGTTATGCACATGGGGAAGAGAAATCCAATTACTGATTACATGTTAAATGGAAAAACACTGGGTAAAAGTGACATGGAGAAGGACTTGGGAATCCTGGTGGACGTAAAACTTAATTGTAGCAGCCAGTGTCAGGCATGCAGCAGCCAAAGCAAATAGGATCATGGGGTGCATTAAAAGGGGCATAGATGCACATGATGAGAACATTATTCTCCCATTATACAAGTCACTGGTTAGACCACACATGGAATATTGTGTACAGTTTTGGGCACCAGTGCACAGGAAAGACATTGTAGAGCTTGAACAGGTACAAAGGCGGGCAACAAAAATAATAAAAGGACTGGGTGGACTACAGTACACAGAAAGATTGGCAAGATTAGGGTTATTTAGTTTAGAGAAAAGAAGGCTTCGGGGAGACATAATAAATATGTTTAAATACATCAAAGGTCAATATAGAGATCTCTCCAAGATTTATTTTATACACAGGGCTGTATCTAGAACAAGGGGGCATCCTTTACGTCTTGAGGAATGAAAGTTTAAAGGGATTCTTTACTGTAAGAGCAGTGAGTCTATGGAATTCTCTGCCAGAGGGACTTGTCATGGTGAATTCAATAACCGAGTTCAAAAAGGGTTTGGATGCATTTCTGGAGCGTAATAATATAACAAGTTACAGTGACTAGGATTCAGGAGAGGGGTCATTGATCCAGGGATTTTTCTGATTGCCAAATTGGAGTCAGGAAGGAATTCTTCCCTAAAATGAGGACAATTGGCTTCTACCTCATTGGGGGTTTTTGCCTTCCTCTGGATCAACACCTTAGCACAACAGGCTGAACTAGATGGACGACTTGTCTTTTTTTAGCCTTTTTTTTTAGCCTTACAAACTATATGCAATTGCAAGGGACCTCGATGGGTTCACCGGCAGCATCTGGTTATGCTAATATCTATATGGCCCAGTTTGAAAAAACTTACATTTTCCAACAAGAACAACACCCATGTATTAAAACTTTGGTTAAGATATGTCGATGACATCATTATATTTTGGACAAGCACACGTCAACAATTAGACAATTTTTTCAGGAATTAAATTATCACCGCTTAACCCAATTTCCTGCTACCGTTCAGAAAACATACCCTTTTTTAGATGTGGAGATTAAAAAAACATGATACAAAAATCAAACAAATTAAATTAACCAAACCTATGGAAAAAAAATAATTCTTATAAAAAAAAAATATCATCCCAAAATGTATTTAAAGGGGTATTCCAGGACCCCAATTTTTAAGGAAAGACGATATGCTTGATGTCAGGTGTATTGCAACAATAAAAAATTGGTAAAAAAGTTTAAAAATAAGGATTAATAGAATAAAAGTGGAACAAATGGGTTTTGGAAGTTTTGAAAAATGTGAGAAATCTCCTTATGCCCAAAAAATAAGCAAAACCCGATAGATTCATGTTCACAGCAAGTATGGACAAAAACCCAACATTTAGGCGAAAAATAAAAAAAAAAACTGGATATATTGCAGGATGTGAAATACCATTAATTTGTTTAGAGAACAACCCCGTTTTTTTTATAGAAAAAGGGAAAAAATATTGGGAAATCATTACTAAATCTGATATAAGTAGAAAAAAACATATCAAATTTCTCTGGGGTTTACAATGAGTTGGCACCTTTGCCTGTCTTAACTGCCAAAAAGCCCTTCAATTTACGTGGTTATTGTTTCCAAACTAAAAGGGTTATTTTTGATATTTAAAGGTTTCTATGCAACAGTAAAAAGTCATATAATTAATAAAAAAGCCTTTTTGGGTGGGATTATTGGGAAAAAAAACAGACCAAAAAAAAATTAGACTCAATGAAATCCTCTACAATCCAAATATAAAGACAGAATGAATAAAGAATATAATAAAATACCAACACTAAAGAAAAGAATACGGGGAGAGTAATAGCAAGAATTTTTTTTGAAAATCAACATGGGTAGCAGAATAGTTGGTGGTGTTTTAGGCAATACAAGATGAGAAGGGGTTCCCAAAAGAAACGATACTGTTACGAAAGGAAAGGCCCTTTTTGGGTTCATAGACTTGATACGTGAACCCAAAGGTCTTAATGGAACTCATTTAAAAGTGTTTTTGTAAATGTTGTTTTTAACCTGTTTTTATTATACAAACTATTTCATAGACATCAAACAGTTAAATTATCATATATAAGGAGAACATGCATTACGTCACACATGCTTGAGAAAGAGGGGCACCGCCTCTCGAAACGCCGCACAGGTGTGTTACGCCCAGCTCTGGAAAGAACTGCTTCCACTCTGCTACATGCTCTGCATGAATTACGCTCTTGAAATATACCAGAAGCCACGGCTCACACTAAGGACTAGGCTCGTTCATATGCAAGTATGTCTTTTGGACTTTTAACGCTTGTATTATAGTCGTCTAAATAAAGTTTTCTACTTTTTCTAATACGTCTGCACTATGATATATTTGGAGCATTGAGACCAACTGGAAGATTGGTTCACATGCAGACAACACCATTTGTGTGCTTCAACTAGAGCAACTTCACATTTTGGCCCGTGTACACCCCATACTTATACAAAAGACTAGGACACAGCGGTGTCACGCAGTTCTACACCTGGCTTGCCTCGGCGAACGAAGTCACACAGGGGAGGAACTGCTCCGCGTCATGCAGCAAGAAATCGATGTGTGGCTTTCTCCGCGCCAACTGCAAATCGGAACCATGGTGACGGACAATGGGAGTCACCTGGTGTCCGCGCTGCACCGAGGGGGATGGTCCATGCGCCCTACATGGCGCATGTGTTCAATCTGGTTGTGAAAAGGTTCCTGAAGTCTTCCACCGATCTTCAGAAGATTCTGAAAATGGTCAGGAGACTGTGCATGCACTTCATCCATTCCTACAAAGCCAAGAACACCCTCCTCGAGTTGCAGCGGCAGAACGGCCTCCCCCAACACACTCTGATATGCGATGTTTCCACCCATTGGAATTGCAGCCTGCACATGTTGGACCGACGGTATGAACAGAGAAAGGCCATTAACGATTTTTTGATGATCCAGGCGGACAGGAGTACTCCCCTGTGTAACTTTGATGTCAGCCAGTGGCAGCTCATGCGTGACACCTGCTGTTTGTTGAGGCCATTCGAGGAGGCCACGTTATTTGTCAGTCGCCAGGACTACGGAATGAATAACGTCATTCCACTGCTTCATGTCCTGGAACAGATGCTGAAAAATCTGTCTGGGCAGGGGACTGGAGACGTGGCGACTACATCTCGCGGCCATATGAGTCTGGTGGGGACTGAAATGTAGGAGGAGGACATTGGAGCAGAAGCGTTGTCTGGTGAAATGAGTGGATTTTCTACCCAGGTGACAAGAGAGGAGGAGCAGGAGCAGCTGGAGGAGGTAGATGGAGATGAGGAAGACGAGGCAGATGACCCGCAAGCACCGTGGCAGTATACAGTGGAGATGGAGGCAGGGAGCCCCTCGGAGTCACTTGTGCAGATGGCACGCAGCATGCTGATTTGCCTGGCTAGTGACAGCCGAATAGTCAGCATCCGGCAGAGGGATGACTTCTGGCTCTCCACCCTATTGGACCCTCGCTACCGGTCCAAAATGGGAGCCTTTTTCCAGCTATTGAGAGGGAGGACAAACTCAAATACTATAGGAAATCCTCCATAGTCAGTTGGCGCTGCCTATGTGCGGCAATCGTCCCTCCTCTGACAGATCTGACCAGGGGGTTCTTCAGCGCTCACGTACTACTGCCGCGGCTGCCGGGGGAAGGTGGGGTACCAGCTCCATCAGCAGCAACCTAAGTCTGGAGTCACTGATGAGCAGCTTCCTTCACCCGCCTAGTGAGGAGGGCAGTCGCCAGCAGCAGCAGCAGGACCTGGAGCAGACCCTGAACCAACAGGTGGTGGCCTACTTGGAAAGCACTCTGCCACCCCAGTTAGAAGATCCGCTGGACTACTGGGCAGCCAAACTGAATGTGTGGCCGCAACTTGCCGAGTTTGCAGTGGAGAAGCTGTCCTGCCCGGCCAGTAGTGTGGCATCAGAGTGGGTGTTCAGTGCGGCGGGGGCCATCGTTACCCCAAGAAGAACCCGCTTGTCCATGGGAAATGTGGAACGACTTACCTTTGTCAAGATGAATCAGGCGTGGATCGGCCAGGATTTCCACACACCAATGCCTTAGGCGTCAGACTACATCAGCCATGACGCCTCACCCAAACTATGAGAAATGAGTCTGGGTTCAAACTACCTGCCTCAGCCACTATTCTGATGCCGCCATCCGCCTGATGCCACACATCTGCTGATAGTTTCTCCATCTGCCACCAACCATCTTTACCAAGGACTGGTATTGCACCCACCTCCACACTCTGTCATTGTGCCACTGCTTGACCTCATGCTGCTGCTGTGGCTGCTGCCGTGACCTCCACACTGTGTCATTGTGCCACTCTCTGACCTCATGCTGTTGCTCCTGCCGCCGTCACCTCCACTCTCTGTCATTGTGCCACTCTGTGGCCTACTCCAGTTTTTGCCACCTCCAGAATGTGATTGTGCCACTTTCTGACCTCATGCTGCTGCTGTGGCTGCTGTCGTGACCTACACACTGTGTCATTGTGCCACTGTCTGACCTCATGCTGCTGCTGTGGCTGCTGCCGTGACCTACACACTCTGTCATTGTGCCACTGTCTGACCTCATGTTGCTGCTGCCGTGACCTACAAACGGTGTCATTGTGCCACTCTGTGGCCTACTCCTGTTTTTGCCACCTCCAGAATATCATTGTGCCACGGTCTGACCTCATGCTGCTGCTGTGGCTGCTGCCATAACATCCACACTGTGTCATTGTGCCACTCTGTGGCCTAGTCCTGTTTTTGCCACCTCCAGAATTTCATTGTGGCACTGTCTGACCTCATGTTGCTGCTGCCGTGACCTACAAACGGTGTCATTGTGCCACTCTGTGGCCTACTCCTGTTTTTGCCACCTCCAGAATGTCATTGTGCCACTGTCTGACCTCATACTGCTGCTGTGGCTGCTGCCGTAACCTCCACACTGTGTCATTGTGCCACTCTGTGGCCTACTCCTGTTTTTGCCACCTCCAGAATATCATTGTGTCACTGTCTGACCTCATGCTGCTGTGGCTGCTGCCGTCACCTCTACACTCTGTCACTGATGTTGCCACCTGAGCCCTCAGCTTGTTTTTTTTCAGCTGTCGCTGCCATGACTTGATCAGGCTACATTTCCCCTTCAGTTTTTTGGTCAGTTTTGCCCTCTTAAGTGCCCAGGGAATTTTAGAGTGAAGCGATAACTAAGAGCGGCGGCAGTCATCTGCGTGTCATACTAAAACACAACATTGTATGAAGACCAAACCAAGCTCCCTCTGCATATTTAAGCATGGCACAACGTTCTACAGCACCCTGCAGGCTCTGTGCAGCCTGGAAATAGCTGTTTTTTTAACGTGATTCGCCATGAAGTAATTCGGAACGAAGTTATTTTTTGCCGAGAAATTCGGCGAAGTGAACAAACCGAATTTCGGGAAATTCGCCCATCTCTACATATAAGCCCGGTGAAATAATCAATCAAATATTTGGAGTTTTCTTGGCTACAAAATGAACTTCCTTTTTTACTGTTTCCCCCAATTGTCGATGCACATGCAACATGGGTATATATTTTTTAATGATAACCATAATATTGTTATACTGGGGTGAGTAGGTGGTACTAAACGTAATACCATCAAAGGTTTGTTTCTTCTTGTTTCTTAGTTTCTCGCTAATTAACCTCTCCCGTGTCATACTAGCTACCTTCTACTTGCTATTAGCCAAAATTCTTTCTAAATAGCTACGTTGTTTCAATTTCTCAACCACTCTATGCTGATGTTCAATAAAATCCTCAGGTTTGCTACAATTTATTTTTGTTCTTACTAGTTCCCCTACCGATATATTGTTTATCACATGTCCCGGTTGACATGATCTAGCATTTAAAATAGAATTTTGGCATGATGGTTAACGAAGGGTTTCACACTGATAAAACATTCAGGAACCCCAGTTAGTGTTATAGCCAAAAAATCCATATGGGAATCATGCATAGAGTGAGTAAACTTAAGATTCATATTGTTGTGATTGATATACTCAATACATTTGGGAACATCCATGGGGGGCCCTCCCAAATCAGGAGCAGGTTGTCAATATAATAACCATACCACCTGATATGGGAGGCAAAATAGTTGATAACTGTGAACAAATATTTTTCTTCCCACATCCCCTTAGCGATGTTAGCCAGGGACGGGGAGAATTTAGCCCCCATGGAGGCTCCCTTTAACTGGAGAAAAAAATTGATCATTTAATGAAAAATAATTATGGGTCAAAAGAAAATATGTTACCATAATGATAAATTCACATAAAGTTGGATTATATGGAATATACTTGTTCAAAAAATCTCTCAAAGTCATTAATGCTACGTCATGGGGGATGGATGGATAAAGGGTTGTTACATCACATACCAAGCAGGTAAAGTTCTTATGCCATTTGATGTTTTCCACCACGCCGATCACTTGTTTGGTATCCCTTAAAAAAACTGGTAATTGTGGAACTAGAGGTTGGAGGTAACTGTCTAACCATGCTCCCAATTTTTCGCTATAAGACCCGATTTCCTGAGACAATTGGTCTCAATGGAGGGAGGAAAAGTACCCTTGTGGACTTTGGGAAGGGAGTGGATTATCGGTGTTATGGGATAATTCACATATAATTTTTCTGCTAAGCTCTTGACATCACTCCCATAAATATTCCTTTCATTAATAACGTTTTTATTTTTTTCTGGAAGGATGCGGTGGGGTCATTGTCTAACCGGCGATATGTTTGTATATCCTGCAACATCTCTAAATTTAGTTTCTCATATACGTCGGAATCCAGGACCACCACCGCCCCTCCTTTGTCCGCCATCTTCACTACTATACATTTATCCCTCCCTAGATGTTTAATGCTGCCCATTCCTGACTGCGCAAATTATTTTTCTTATTTTTCTTAATTTCAATAGATTTTGCTAACTCCACTAGATCCTGTTCTATTGCTTCTTGAAACAAATCTAACACTTCGGGTCAAGATTGTATAGGGTAAAAATCTGGGTTAGAGACCAAAAAATTACTGTCAGCCTCAATGGATATAGTCATACTTTCTGCTCTCAACATTGTGAGCTCAGATATTGCTCTCAGTTCTTTCAAATTCGTGGGATTAATATCCGCCTGCATCTGTACCTGTTCATTATCTTCAACAGATGGATTTATTCTATCTTGATTTGGCCTTTCTGTTCCGTCCGCTTCAAAAAAAGGATTTTTTTACTGTTAATAAACGTGCAAACTTATTAATATCAAAGTTTTAAATACATCTAAAGATTGCATAGGGGCATTGTTGAGTCCCTTAGATAATATTTCAATCTCTGCCTCTGATAATATATGGGCAGAAAGATTTAAAACTGGGCTCTCCTTCCCCGTCGTCTGTATGTTCGGTAATTGCCTCGACCTCTTTTTGTGTTTCCTTCCTGCATGTTTGTACTTTCCTGTAAAAAAGCTGGTTATTTTCATGATATGAATGTGTATTCATTCTGGTATTCAAGTCATATTTATATTGCTGGTTGAGGCATTCAGATTTTCTAAATATCCGTCTTTTGCAACATGTTCTAAAAAACGCCAGAGCAGGGCAGAAAATTTGCCGCGATTTTTCAATGAAAACTCATCCAGGAGACCCAAGTCCCACCTATAGTGGGTGTTAACAGGGAATGAGAGACCCATAAATCACACTCAAGGCAGAATGTCTGACATGCAGAGCTTCACAAATCCTGGCTTCTGCTTTGCAGGTCCGTGAAGTGTACAATAAGAAAAAAAATACATAAAATTTAGTTGATTTTCTGACTGTTGAGATAGAAAATATAATGTTGTCTTCATGTGTGGGGGAGGATAATAATAATAATCTTTATTTATATAGCACCAACATATTCCGCAGCACTTAACAATATAGAGGGTATAAGCACAGACAAACCAGACATTACAGTATAGAAAAGCTACTTACAAATGAGACACGAGGTGTGAGGGTCCTGCTCGCAAGAGCTTACAATCTATTAGGGTGTATGGGTGAAACAATGGGTGACAAGTGCTTGGTTTACAATGGTCCAGCCATGTTACATAAATATGAGGTAGTATGCATAAAAAAGTGGATGAACCGGCCATCCCAACCATACATCTATATACAGATAAGTGCCTATGGGTGCCAAAGTGCAGGAAGTGATGCATGCGTGACAGAATTTGGGGAGTTAACAATTAGGGATCTTGGTAGGCTTGTCTAAGAAGATGAGTTTTCAGAGCGCACTTAAAACTGGGAGGGTTGTGAGTGTGCCTGATCACATGGGGTAACATGTTCCAGAGAACTGGTGCAATACATGCAAAATCTTGGAGACGGGCATGGGAGGTTCGGATGAGTGAGGTGTGTAATCTTAGATCAGTAGCAGAGCGAAGAGACTGGGTAGGGTGGTAGACAGAGATGAGGGAGGAGATGTAGGGGGGGCAGCGTTGTGGAGAGCCTTATGGGTGAGAGTGATTAGTTTATGTTGTATTCTGTACTGAATGGGCAACCAGTGCAGTGACTGACACAGGGTGGAGGCATCAGTATAGCGGCTGGAAAGAAAGGCAAGCCTGGCTGTTGCATTCAGGACAGATTGGAGAGGGAAGAGTTTACAGAGAGGGAGACCAACAAGTAGGGAGTTACAGTAGTCAAGACGAGAAGAGCAACAATAAGAGTCTGGGTTGTTTCCATAGTGAGAAAAGGACGGATTCTGGAGATGTTCTTAAGGTGTAGGCGACAGGAGCTGGTAAGGGATTGGATATATGGGGTGAAGGACAGATCAGAATCTAGTATAACCCCAAGACAGCGGGCCTGTTGCCTAGGAGTTATCGTGGTGCAACACACTGAAACAGAAATAGCAGGGTGGGGTTGGTTAGTCGATGGTGGGTTGACTAGAAGTTTAGTTTAAGATAGAGGGAAGACATGGTGTCAGAGACAGCAGACAATCATTGGTGTTTTGTAGCAGGGCAGGAGTGATGTCTCAGGAGGAGGTGTATAATTGAGTGTCATCAGCGTAGAGATGGTACTGAAAGCCAAATCTGCTGATGGTTTGTCCAATGGGGGCTGTGTAGATTAAAAAGAGGACAGGACCAAGAATGGATCCCTGTGGAACCCTGACAGCAAGAAGAAGAGGAGAGGAGGTGGAACCCGAAAATGAGACACTGAAGGAGCGGTCAGAGAGGTAGGATGAGAACCAAGAGAGAGAGGTGTCCTGGATGCCGATGGCACTGAGCATGCTGAGGAGAAGGTGGGGATCTACTCTGTCAAATACTGCAGAGAGATCCAAAAGAAGCAGCAATGAGTAGTTACCCTGAGATTTTGCTGTCAGGAGATCATTTGAAACTTTAGCTAGAGCAGTTTCTGTGGAGTTTAAAGAGCGGGAACCTGATTGTAAAGGGTCAAGAAGAGAGTTAGCAGAGAGCTAGCGGATTAGGCGAGAGTAGACCAAGCGTTCCAGGAGTTTGGAGATGAAGGGCAGGTTAGAGACTGGTCGGTAGTTGACAGCACAGGACAGGTCCAGAGAGGGCTTTTTCAGTAAAGGAGTTATAACAGCTTTTTTAAAGGAGGATGGAAAGATCCCAGTGGAGAAAGAGAGGTTACAGATTGTAGTGAGGTGAGAGAGGACAGCTAGAGAAATGGACTGGAGAAGGTGGGAGGGAATGGGGTCACTAGAGCAAGTGGTGGGGTGTGCAGATAGGAGAAGCCTGGAAACTTCTTCTGACGTCGGGTCAAGGGCTGAGAGCAGATTAGAGGATGTGCGGGGAGGGACAGGATGGGTATTATTTGGGGATTGTGATGTGTTGTTTTGCCGGATACTGTCGATTTTGTCTTTGAAGTGAGAAGCCAGGTTTTCAGCACAGAGGTCAGTGACCGGGGCCTGAGCTTTAGTCCTGAGGAGGGAGTGGAAGGTGTCGAACAGATGTTTAGGGTTGTTGTGTAATGATGAGATGAGGGAAGTGAAATATTTTTGTTTGGTGCGGTGAAGGGCAGAGTGGTAAGTCCTGAGCATGAATTTATAGTGGAGGATAGATCACAATAGACCTCAGATAAATTCTTCATTCCTCTACTACCCCAGATTCTATAATTCTTTCCTTCCATCCTTTCTCATACCTCTCTTCCACCTTTCTTCTATCATTTCTCTTTTACCTCTCTTTCACCTTCCTTCTGTCAATTCCCTTCTACCTCTCTTCCACCTTCCTTACTTTGGTTCCTTTTTCCTATCTTTCAGCAGCATTCTCTTGTAGATAATAATAAGGGAGCATTATATATGCTATGACTCTTTTTTGATGGAACATTTGAACACATCATGTTGGGCACTGTGGCGGGCAATATTCTGTGGGCACAAAGTGTGGCTAGTGTCACATGTGTGAATTACAATAGATGATATTTTTTGGATACTGAGGCACAATTTTTGGTATCACATAAGGTATTATATAGATGCACTGCAATATATTCCTTTTTATATAAATGCATATGTATCGGACGTAGCTGATACTATAATATATGCAACTGTGGTTTAAGTTATGATCTGTTTCTTATATTATGATTCTGTGGTCTGACTTTTAGGACCCTATTAATCCTGAGAATAAAAGTCACACAGCGCTAGTGTAGTGCTACGTTTCCTTTAGAATTTGTATCTTCATAGTTGCGCTCCCAGGACACTGCTGTACAGCAACAAGCAGTAATGGGGGCACAACACTGGTGTGGTTCATTGTCAAGATCAATGGGGTTCCCAAAGGTCAGTACACATAATTATAAAGTGATGATATATCTGAGCAATGTATATGTATAATATTGTCATCTATTCACTGAATTCAACATCAGGGCGGTATTGGCATACTCCTATTAGGTTGTATGAAGCGGGTGTGGGTTGTATAAAATGGAGAGGTCTTATAGAAAAATACGTGGTTTATCCAGATTTCTGGGTGGCACCCCCAACTTTTACATATCTCTGAAGGCCACTTTCAAAAGCTGTATACTTACCTACAATGGCCTACATTACTACCCGTGGTCAGTAAGCCACCCTGTGCACTCAAGTCAGGCCATGCAGCAACCCATTTAACTTATGAGTTGCTGGGTGGTCTGACCTGGCGGCAGAGGAGGGCTTACTGGCCACATGAAGTTGTTATGAATTTCTGTGTGCCCCTAGGTCCTGTGCCCGCAGTTCTGCCCAGCTACTGCAGCAATAGAGCAGCATATTGCTATGTATTATAAAATATTGGGACTATAAAAAAAGAAAAAGTAAATGAAAAATGGTTAAACAAATTAAAAAATAATAAAAAAAAATCTGCACAAAACCTCTGATTCCCCAATAAAATAACTTTATTTTGTAAAGAAAAATGAAGAGTACGGCGTATTCTCGGTCCGTTCTTCGGGGTGTAATTGTGCTGCAATACACCTGAAGTATGGCCCGAGAATACAGTAATTCATAGCTCTTGTTAAGAGCTAGGATGACCCGATGTTTATCCCGAAGTATATAAGAAGTGACATGTTAGGGGAGAGTGAATGTCAGTGAGAGAACTTCAGAAGTACATACTGGGTAGCGCGTCCTTCTGAAGCACCAGGTTTATAGCAGTGCGCACAGTACACACGGCTATACACCTCACACATATCGTGTGAATATAACCTTAAACAAAAAGGGTCTCATTAATTAAGACAGTGTAATAGTAAGTTGCTTTTTTTTTTTTTGCCCATAGCAACCAATCAGAGCCCATAGCAACTAATCAGAGCGTATAGCAACCAATCAAAGCTCTGCTCTCATTTTATTTAGTGCTCTGAAAAATTGAAAGCAGAGCTCTGATTGGTTGCTATAAGCTCTGATTGGTTGCTGTCGGCAACAGAGACAGTTGTTTTGTTAGACAGTTTTGATAAATGAGACCCAATAAATACTTATGCATCCATAACGCTCCAGTCTATCACATTACCTTGTTACTTAATCTGAACAGTAAATGCCATAAAGTTCTAAAGTATTAAACTATGTTCAAAAGCACTAATTTTCTTTGAAAGAAACAATAAATGTAAGTTTGTTATCGATAATGTATATATTTTTGTGGTTGAAGGGCCCAGTGCAAAGCTATGCCCAGGTGCCCATAATGCTGTTAAGACGGCCCTGCAAACAACTCTATATTATTCACCCAAATCTTAAATAGGAACAAGCTCATTCATAAAGATGGATCACATCTTGCATGAAGGCAATGTTACATGTTTTATTTAGATATTCCAAAGTAGACATTGCTATTACCTACTTAAACACTATATATAAGCTTTTCATGTGATCTAGAAATAGTGGTACAAAATCACAGATTTGGCCAATATAACATGTGTAAGTGTGCTGCCTATCTGGTAAAAAAGCTCTAGAATTCACTATGAGAGGAAGGCAAACCACTAGAGGTAGTGTGATCTTGGTTTCTGGCACTTATGTGTACGTTACTTTGACATGCACCACCTCAATACTTGAATACTGTTCTAGCCCAAGTAGATTAATTCATGGCAGTGGCATTCCCAAGTGGCAGTGGCTACTTATGTCAGGATAATTCATCTTGCCACATTGCAAAAATTGTTCAGAAATGACTTGAGGAACAGTTAAAGGTGTTTACCTGACCTCCATATTTCTTTGGTCTCAATTTGATCACGTATCTGTTGTAAGTAATGAAAAACATGTCTATGGAGGCCCCAATTTATAACTTCTGTATATAATTAAAGAATCAGCTATTAAAGGGGGTTTCTCACTATAATGATTAGGGTTTAACATGTAGGGAAAGGTAAATGAAGTCTATTACCAAATACATTAATGTGCTGATTTTATCTTCCTCTGGATCAAAACTGTAGCACAATAGGCCGAACTTGATGGACATCTGTCTTTTTTCAACCTTACCAACTATGTAGGAGAAAAAGAAGATTTTATCTACTGTTGTAGACAAGTTCCTCTAAGTTACCGACCACCTCTTCTTGCTCTCTCTAATCTCTTATTGCTCCAAGCTGCTGTCAATCAATCAGTCCATGATGATGATGATGACCATGGTGAGTCACTTAGATGTCACGTGGAATCTGTGGCACAATATATCAGGGGTTTTTTTTTGGGGGGGAGGTTTGCCAATTCCAACAGTATCCAATACCTGTATGCCTTCAGAAACCTATGCTCACCCCAACATAAATAAGGGTATGTTCACACAGCATTTATTAAATACGTATCTGGGTACATTTTACCTAATAAAAAACAGACCCCAATACGTATTTAACAATGTTCAGTGTGATTACATTGAATTCAATGTAAAGTACATATCTGCGTTCAGATAATACGTGTTTTACTTACGTTTTACATTGCGTTAATCGAATGCGTTCAAAGACTTGACATGTCAATTTTATCCATTTATCGCATTGAAAAGGCAATAGAAACTATAGGGATATGGTTTTGCAGTCCAGAAAACGTATCCATATACGTAGCACACTTTGTGGTACATTTTTGAATGCATTTGACGTAATACGTTTCACATATTGAAAAAACATATCCAAATCGCCGCCTGCACATACCCTGAGGATTGATTACCGATAAACCTTAGGCAACAGCATGTACCACAATTTCTTAATGTAGTATTAAATTAATTGGAGCATGTCACATTCTTCACAACTTTCCTGTAGAAAAATTGTAGACAAATTGTCTACAGCATAGGTTTTTAAATTTATTGGGCCTACCATTTCAGAAGAAAAAAAAATACTCACCACCCCCCTGAAAATCTACTTTCTTTAAGTGAACAAACAGAAAAATGCAGAGACAAATTGCATTCTTTTATGTATGTAAAGTTCTACATATAGTGGGGAATATTTATCAATCCTGTGTATCTCTTAGACAGTGTAAAGTCGAACTAAAAGAAAAGTGGATCGAGCACCAAATGTAGATGATTTAAAAAGTTATTTTCATTCCTGTATTTCAAATTGGTAAAACATGGTTCTCATAAAAAGTGTGCAGCTTTAGGCAGACGTGTTTCGGGTGGGTCTCCCCTTTAGTCATTGCTGTCGGCCAGAAAGGAGGCATGTACATCCGATACTAAAATAGCTATCTATCCACCTCTATTAAAAGATCAGAGCACAACTGCCTGCCCTAAAAGATTAAGGCCGCGTCCCCACGGCACAGGACAAATACCGGTTGGTTTAACCGACTGGTATTTGTACTGTTTTCGGGCCGTGAACACGGCCGCGGGAAGATAGCCCTCCCCTTTCACATTCACTCATTCATATTCCATCCGAAAACCGGACAGAAGAATGAACATGTTCTAGGCTTGTCGGGCCGCCGGTGGTCCGAAAAGCCGCCGGGCCGAAAAACCGTGCAGTGGGGACTGCTGCACAGGTTTTCCACAGAGGCCCATGTAAAAGTTTGCGGACGGTTTTTCAGACGGTTTTCAAAACTGCAAACCGTCTGAAAAATTTGCCGCAAACCGGTGCCGTGGGTATAAGGCCTAAAAAGGAATGACCCAAACATAAGGTCCTCACTTCCTGCTCTGCAAATGAGGCAATATTTATAGACTAAAAAATGAAATCAGTTGGACAACACTTTTAACTCTATGTTACACTACAGATGAAACTTGTTTTTTTCTTTCTCTTTTTTCATCTCTTATTTTATCACCAACTTTTAGAATAACTGCCAGATCTCAGTGTCAGGACAACAAGGCACTACCCTTGAATATCTTAAGGCATAATGTAGGCCTGTAATAAATGATTAAAAGCAATGCCTGGCTTAGATAACCGCTATTCAAATAATATATATAATATATGTACATCTTTAGCCCCTATGTAAGCTAAAGCCAAGCGTCATAGTAGTTTGCTGTAAAGGTCCACATCCAATGAAATCAATAAGCACCCCAGTGGCTTGGAATACTCCTAACAAGGACAAAAAAGTATGCAAAGGGTCTTTATAAAATGTGTGTACAAAGTGCTTGTGCCAAGTGAGTATTGTAGCTGTGGGAGATTTGCCTAGGTGAAATGCATGAAAGAGAGTACATATATATGGCACCCTTATTACACCTTCATTTTTTGACAACTTAATAGAAATGTTCATTCTAACTGGTGTACCAAACACACTCAAAATTTGCCACAAGCTATAGTAATCAACAAACCCTTTCTGCATCAACAGTTCAGGCAGGTGGTGATGGTGTACTGGTGTGGAAAATTTTGTGTTTTTTTGCCATACTCTGAGCCCTGTGACATCTGTGGATGCACAGTTAGGCTATATCTACACGTCATAGAAAAACGATCTTATTTTTGGCGGTTTTAGGATTCTAAAACCACTGAAAATACAATCGTTCAGCCAGCACATAGACTTTAATAGAAAAAACAACCTGTAGTCTACACAAGTCGTTTATCTCTGCTCGTTTTCTGGTGCCGGCGTATTATACAACATGTATGGGCCGACGACAAAAAAACTAGAACTGACTGCGGTTTTTGAGAGCAAAATGTGACAAAAACCACGGCTGTGCATTGGATAAAAAAACGGTCGACTTTCAGTCGGTGTTTGTCCGATGCTGTGTGAATCCAGCCTTAGACAGTAGAGCCTGTCTAAACATTGTGGCTGCCAAGGTTTATCCTTTCATCCTAGATGTGTCCCTTATGGTGTACCACTCATAAAGGTTGTATAGTTATTGAAGCTCAGTGACTGTAAATTTTTAAGCAAATGGGAGAAGCTATTCTGTCATTACGGGCCAATGTTTCTGCATAATGATTTTAGCTGTGATTCTGAAGGCCAAAGGAGGCCCATTATGCTACTAGGTGGTAATCTCTAATAAAGTGGCCAGTTAGTGCATGCAATTTCAAAATGCTTGGCAGTTTGCACCTAGAGTTACAAGCCTAGTTACAATAGTTGGTGTTGGTGGTTCTGATATGGTTATACATCAAAATACAGTGTTAGTTTCTACAACTTTGAAATAAGGGTCCAATATTATGCAGTCTTTCCACTTGCACAATTGCATCTCACACATGATGTTTCAGTTCCTCCACCAGACGTTTCTCTGGCTTCTAATCTGTCCCTCTCATGTGCTGTCACAGTCTTGACTCATCTCCTGAACCAGATACTGTCACTCATGTCTATTATCAGTAGGCACATTTCTGTACTGCTGCCATATCTCTCACCTCTCTCACAGAGGCCATCTATCACTTAGTCACCAGGAGAAATCACAGCGGCATTTCTTATATCACTGCCCAGTCAGTAGTCTCACAAGTCAAGGCTAAATGTTTCTTTCTACAGGCATGGCTTATCTCCGTCTCATCCTTGTGGCCCAGCACCACACTCAGCTGCCTGTTTCTTATGTTGCTGATCACACCCATAAACAGGAATGCTCAGACTCTTGTCACTTTTGCCAAATACAGTTCACAACAACAGAGCAGCAAGAATGGGTAACTGACCACAACCTAGCCTCACATTCTTACCAATTATTTCTTCCTACAGAGCACAACATGATAGTCCTACATTTCTACCTTACAGCAACATGGCAAAAGGCCAGAATTCCCCAACTCCCCACAGCTGTGATGCAATATAGTTAAGAACACAACAAAACATTTTTTGCAGTAACATGTCTGTATTAGAAAACTTTAAAAATAACCTGTCACATAGTTTTTGCCCCCCTGGCTGAAGACGGAACAAGGTAGTCTCAGACTTGCTGTTTCCAGTGCTGGGTCCCTTATTCTGTAAGATGCTGTAGTTTTCTTGTATTTGATGCTCAAATCTGCAGTTTTCAGCCAGAAGAGTCATTCGAAGAGTCCTTCAGAGTGTCAGTTTTTTTCAAACCCCGCCCATCTGAGGCTAGCCCCGCCCACCTCAACTGACAAACCTATTACTTTGAGGTAGAAACAGGTGAATAACTGTCAGTGGGCGGAGCTAGCCTTTGGTGGGTGGAGCTAACACCTGCTCATGAATAAGATTTGAGAGGTAAATGCTCTAAAACTGCTGCATCTTACAGAACAAGGGGCACAGCGCTGGAAACAGGAGGTCTGACACTAGCTTGTACTGCCCTCAGCAAGGGGGGCACAACCTATGTGACAGGTTCCCTTTAAGGAAGACTCCACGGAGTCTTTACACAGTTCTTGCACAGTTCTCTATACTTCCTGTTTTATGCACTTAATAAATGACTTCTGTGTTTCCTTACTAGTGTACACTATTGTTGTGCTGCTTATAGGCATGTCATTAATGTCTATATTTGACTCTCAATATGGTTTACATGCATTAGTTAAATAATTAATGCCTTTGGTGCCACCTTGTGGCCTTTGTTTGTAAGGTTTCACAAATGTTATTGTTTTCCTGCTTCAGAGGAAGTTCTTTTGCATTAGGGGTAGAAGAAACTCATTATCACCTCATGTCTGCACAGAGAAGAGATTATCAGCCATGTTATCTTACCCTTGTTGCAGTATAGCTGGTAAGCAGTTAGATTGTGACAATGTCTAGCCATATCTAGCTTCATAAGTACTGCTAGTACAGTTAAGAACTTGTTATATGTAGTTATGAAAGATTATACTGTGTTGTTATTCAGATTGGCCTGGACATGTTATCCATCATGTAAAGTTTACTGTATTTGTACTTTGCACACTGTTTTATGTTTGCTACAAACAGCCTATGTGTATTCTAATGTACATTTTTGTTTGTCCTTCAGTTTTACCCTAATCCTACGTCCTGTTAATAAAGCTACAGACTTCAAACACGGTGTAAAATTATTGACAAGTAGGAAGGGCGTTTAGCTGCCTGTCAAGCTCCACAAAAGACCCCGGGGGGTACGTGAAGTGGGGGCGCAA
>JAODAL010030019.1:0-50669 GCA_025379985.1 Phyllomedusa bahiana | reverse complement strand
GAAAATTGCGACATCTCTTTTTTTAAACCCATTTTTGGCTTTTTAGTAAATATTTCCCCCGCCCCCTTTGTGAAATAACAATTCTGGAGGCTTTCTTTCTTAAAACTCGTTTTGTGCTGTTCCCCTGTTATTCCCTTTTTGAAGTGTATTTTTGGAATCAGCCCAGATGGGTTCCCACCTGCGGGGGGGTTTTTTGTCAGTCTGACATTGTCCAATCGGGCGACTGATTCGTTTGTCCCAGCAATACTCCCCAATTGGTAACACCCATCTGACAGATTCAGTAATCCATTTCTAGAAGGAATAACAGAGAAACAGCACAACACAGAATTATAAGAGAAGAGGCTCCAAATTTTAAATTTAAACGGGAGAATAAAGGATTTCCCAAAAAACCCCTTTTCAGGAGTTCCCTTTAATGGGGTTTTCCCCCCAAAAAACATTAAGGGGTTTTTTGGGATAGGTTTTTCCCCACAATTTTTCATAGCTGTGGATCCCACCACTGCCACCCGCACTTATCTCCAGAACAGGCTCCAAAACCCCTCCATATTGAACGGAGAGGTGATCAGAGCTATTCAATTGATTTCAATAGGAGTTCCAAGTACAGCCTTATGGACTTTGGGGAGATGTCTACAAACTGATTAACTAATGCATGACCATTTTAAGATTTGGACTGAAATCCACTTTACAGTCCAATTCCAATAACATACGGAACACAATCTATAAATCTTACAGCAACAGGCAAGCCATCACCTTATCAGCATGAATTGTTAATAACTACTTGTTACCAGATCTAAAAAAGCCAGAGCGCCATAAAACCCAAAAAATGCAAAATGCTCCCCTGTATAAACTTGACCTGAAAGGGACACAGTAAGTGACGTCGCGGTTTGAATTCTCTGGTACAATTGGTCCTAAAACTGGTTCAGGCTCCCATAGTAAAGGAAACCCCACTATCAATTTTCTTGAAGAGAAAGGTTATGCCCACACTCATAGCTTTTACGTTTCGTTTTTTGGGGCCGTTTTTTATTTTTGGGAAAAGCGTTTTAAAAAAAGGGATTGTTCGTGCAGCCCCATAGATTGAATAAAAAAAACATGAGCTGTAGTCCCCAAAGGACTGTCTTTTCTCGCTCTTCTTTTTGGCGCCAGGAATTAAAACAACTGTTTTTTTAAAGCCGTGCGCTTTTATTTTTCCCTTTTCCGTCTTCCCATAAAATTACTTTGAAATGGGCCCGAAAAAAAAAAAACGAGAAGTGACCACATTTTTTTGAAAAAAACTTGCAAAACCACAGGTTCGAAATAATGAAAAAAACGGGCGCTTTCGGTCCGTTTTTTGTCCGATACAGTGAAGACCTATCTTAAGAAAGATATTATATTGTGGAATATGAGGCATCGTGTGACTGTCTCCCATGTAGAAGAACAGCACTTTCTACACTATCAGATTTCTTATATATACCCCTGTTCCAGGTATCACTGGGGAACCAAACAGACTACAATTCAAAATAAGCATACCCTACTGATATTTAAAGCATACATGTCAACTTTTGAAAGCAAGAAAGTAGGGACTTAGTAGGGACCCATCCCCCCCAAAAAATTTTTTCATGATCACGCCCCCATTTTTTTGCGAGCCATACCCCTTCAAAAAGCCACAACCCCCTCCAACCCAACTGTTTTAATGGCTCTGTAAAAAAACTAAAATTTTGGGTTTTGGGGGTCAAACCCCGTACCCGGACTGTTGGATGGTCTATTCAGCTTTCCGGAGAGCTGGGGATGCCGCCAAACTGTGGCCCAAATAGGTAGTGCCCTATTTGAAAACCCTTTTAGTCAGGGAGTTGCCTCCTTTGCCGGATAATGCCCCTTTTTAGGGCCAGGGGAGCTGTCCCCCAAAAGAAAAATATTTCCCCTTTTCAGCCAGGCAGTGGGCCCCCAATTTGCCCGGTTTAAATGCCAAATTACGCCAGGCAGATGCCCCCATTTGCCAGGGGTGGGCCCCATTGCTATGTAGATTTCCCCCTTTTTCCCGGTAGAAACCCCCCTTTATCCGGGAGTGTCCCCCCTTTGCCAGGGCATTTCCCCTTTATCCAGGTAGTGGCCCTATAGCAAAAAAAAATAAAATAATAAAATTTCTTACCTACCAGGGCTCTGCAGCCCCCGGGATCTCCCGGGCGGGGGGAAACGCCGACCGAGGAGACCCCAGCGTTTGCAGGGAGTGTTTAGTACATCCGGGCCCCATTGTCTCCTCGGACCTCTAACCCCTGATGAAAACCAGTTTAGCTGGTTAAACTGTCCCGGGGGGGTCAGATTGACGTTTTAAAATTTTTGATTTCCCCACCTTGTCTGAAGTGTCCCCCTGCTTAGGGCGGGTCCCCAAGGGGGGCCCTTTTTTTGTTTTGTTCTATAGATTAGGGGGCGACTCCCAGTAGGAGGGTTTTAGATCCCTTACTGAAAACTAGTAAATTGCATAAAAATAAGGCTCTCCTGTTAATAGGGGTGCTCCACCAGACTAGAAAATAGAAAAGGAGCTATTCCTTCTTTCAGAAGCAAAATGGGTTAAATGGTGGAGGTTAGAATCAGGTTTTAAATGTGTGTTATAGAGTGTTAAGAGTATTTACTTAATAAAAAGTTAGTTTTAGTGTTTTATAGATAGAGAACTGATTAGGTTTAAGTTTGCCTATGGCAAAATCGTTAAATATAGTACATCTCCATGCGTTCACACCCCTGCGAGTGAATGTACAGGCACACCAGGCGCTGCACATACAGAGGAAAAGGCAGGAGGGGAACGAAGGAGGGGACCTGTGGTCGCACAGGTTAGTGGGAATCGCAGGGCGAGTGAGGTGGGCAGGCGGCCGCCCCCTCTGGTGAGCGGTGCCCGCCTCGCCCGCCCGTTGGAGACGGGACCATGGTGGCGCCGGAGCGCGTTCTTAACGTACTCGGCGCTGCATTCATTTAAAGAACCCCCGCTGCACGAACTAACCCTGCCGGAGGGCGGCAGGTGACCCCCATTAGCGGAAACCTCCCGCCCAAAACAGGAGGTTTGGCAAATATAATTTAAAGGGAGTTTCCGAGACTTTTAAAAAAACCTCCCTACCATCTGCCACTGTGTTAAAATAGACCCATACTTACCTCTCCCATACCGGCCTGTGGAGTCGGAGTCGAAGTCATGGAGTCGGAGGCTATTTTGCAGGAGTCGGAGCCTTCATAAAATGGACCGACTCCGACTCCCAAAATATATAATAAGTTGTTCCAGTTAGTTCGATGCAGTGCTAAACGAGCAAGAGGAATTGGGTCCGTGCCAATGTACTGACTCCCATATCCTCACAGCTTATACATGAGGGGTGTAATTGATGTACATGGAGCAGGCAAAAACGCTTTGCCCCAGATGGGCGAGAAAAGATTCCACTCCTTGGGCAAACAAGATTTCAGCCAAAATTTTTTCACCTCCTTTTCAAATAAGTAGAGAGTTCAAACAATTCATCAACATGACTGTGGTGAGCAATTACTTTTATACCCTGACATTGTTAGTGTTGTTGCCTCTGTGGTCTCCGCTTTGCACCCAACTTCAAGTTAGTGTAGAGAGCCCGTTCTCTAGCCTGGAAATAATGAGATTCAGATGTGAGTCTTGTATGTAGGATCTGATGGAGCAATACTTTTTTCTCAGGAGACTCCACAAATTTGTTCTGCAGTGTTTGCATAATTTACAATTTTTTTTGTGTCCTAAAGTCATACCTAATAAATATATTTTACACATGACAAGCAAATTGGTTAAACAATGGTTGACTTGTGACTTTCAGGCTCCATATTCACCCATCCAATCTGTATTTGTACATGAGGTACTGAATTTTATTTACAGTCATCTTACCGGATTTATAAATTTGACTGGCAAGTATTTAGGCATTGCTTAGTTACAGTTTTGTCCTAAAAATCAAAGTGTTAATGTTTTATTATTTACTTTGTTAGTATTGGGAAACTTTCCACCTTTGGTTTTCAATACTGCTGAATCCTTCTGGGCTCTGAATCAGATTCAAGCACCTCTTGACCAAATTCTGACCCAGGTTCTCTTCTACACATTGCCAATGTTGGTGCAACAATGGACTTGGATACAAATACCAGCTTTTTCTTCAACTCTACCCACAAGTGTTCAAAAGATCAAAAACATGTTAACCTTTGATTGTAGTGTCTGTTCACCTAAGTAGCTTGATTATTGTCTCCATAATGGTGATAAAACAGCTGGTGTTTACCATTTTATACAGTTAAAGTTATTCACTTTCTTAAACATGCGCCATGTATGAGTGAGTCAGGAGTGGGAGTCGGAGTCAGGCGTTTTGGGAAATTGAGAAGTCGGAGTTGGAGTCGGGGCTTCGGCTTGCCGACTCCACTGCCCTGCTCCCATCACTACTGTTCTGCCGTTGTCAGAACTCCGGATCCCCTTTCCCTCCCCTGGTGACCCGATGGAGCCCGAGGAATGTCTGTACAGTCAGCCCTGACGACCTAGAGTAGCCCCAGGGCTGTCTGTATAGCAAATCTGCTGTCAGGGCACATGGTTAAATACTATACGGAGGGGAACATTCCCCTGTGTGTTGTGCCACAATTGCAGTTCTATAATAAAGGGAACGCACATTAAACATCCCTCTGATGACTATGACATTGCCATTACAGGTTTTTTTTACATGTGCTAGTAAAAATGTTATCTATGTGTTAAAGTGCCCTTGCAGCAAAGCGTACAATAGACGGACCAGTCGTCCGATCAGGATTAATGAACACCGATCCTCAATACGCACCTACAAATCTAAAGCACAAAATACGGAACCTCAGGCTAACAATTCTACTCATTTTGGTGAGACCACGGTGTCGCGGCACTTTTGTAAACTGCGGCACTTTTGTAAACTGCGACACCAGGTAAGTGAAGTGAGATGGTTGTGATAGAGGAAATATCAGCGTTGGATACCAATACAACTAAATCCAGATTGCTCCAACGTAAGGCATACTGGATTTTTAGACTGGATGCATTAACCCCAAAGGGACTAAATGAAGCCATTAATTTATGGTTTTTTTTTAAGAATTTGGGTCAGATAGGGTTAAGCCCAATAGTCACGTGATAGGTCATATAGGGAATATAGGTGTGAAAAGCAACAGATACGCATGCCCACAATGGGAGATTCAAACCTAGTGATACATGCTTGAGAAAGGAGGTCCGCCTCCGAAACGTTGCCTCTGGCGTTCGGTTGCCTCCATGATGTATACATTTGTCTCTGCAATATACCTATAATGTTTTGGACTACTATGAGAGCCTAAATAAAGAATTAAGGACTCAAAAAATTGGACGTACCACAGGTTTTTATGACAATTCTATCTACGTCAACATATTTTTTGCCAAATGACTGTATGATATTTTTTTCTAAGACAATATATAAAAAAAAATTTCAAGTACATAAGAAAACGCTATTGTGTATGACCTGTTTGTGACTTTTTAAATGCACATTATGTGCTGCCTGGGCTGCAAGCTGTGTCACACAGACACAGAAAGTAATGTATTAGTATACAGGAATATGCTCACACAATGCTAAGTGTAACAAATGGTAAAATAGTTATCTTTTCATGGGATTATAAGGGTTCATCCACACAGGAAGGTTATTGGTCGAATTTTCAGACGGTTTTCGGATTTGAAAACCGACTCGAACTTCCACATAGACTTTAATAGAAAATCTGCTCAGCAGTCCACACTAAACGAATTTTCTGCCGGACGGTTTTTTAAACTGCTTGTATTCTGAAAAACGTAGAACATGTTCAGTCTTCTGCTTGGTTTTCGGGTGGGAGATGTGCAATTCAATGGTTGAGGGATATAGGTGAATCCGCAAACCATGGACAGAACCAGCCCCCGAACCATGCAAAAGATGGCAAAATACCGGCCGGATTCTTAAGACAGAATCTGTTTTTTTTCTTGTGTGAATGCACCCTGAAAATGTAAAAAACATAAAAAAAAGTGTAGAAAAAAAAGTAAAATAATGACGTAAAAATAAATATTTAATAAAAAAAATGACTGTGCATACATTACACACACAAAAATAACCCTATACTTATTAGGTATCTCCATGACCGTGATAACCTGTAGAATTAGGCCGTGTTCACACGGCGTATTTGGGCGCGGATTGGCGCCGTACTCCGCGCCGGATTTGCGGGGGGGGTGAAGTACAAGCTCCAATCCGTCGCAGTGTAATTACGGTAATCCACCGTTTCAATAGAGAAACAGTGGATTTCCGCGCTCTCCCGCTCGCGAATCTGCGGGCGGGAGAAAGTGACCTTGCACATTTTCCAGGTGCAATAGCGCCGTGGATATGGAAGTTATGGGGCCGGCGCGCGCGCTCCGGCCCGCCGTAGTTCACGCCGGAATTGCAAGCACAATCCGGCTCGCAAATTCCACGGCAGTGAATAAGCCGTGTGAAACCTACGAGGGCACCTACTTTTGCCCCAAAATACAACTCGGGAGGTAAACTATTGAACTCGAGTTTTAAGCCTAGTGGTAGAAATGCAGCGGGCTACTGTGTAAATTTTAAAAATAAAACATGGATACCAATAAAATTACATAGGCATGTTTTTTTAATGTCCCCACATAGGCAATATAGGCAGATATATGCCCCTATATGCAGGTATATGTCCAAAACGGCACGTTAATATGGCCCCAATAGGAATGTAATAGGCAGTTATATGTCATCCAAAGCAGATTATAGGCAGGTATATTGCACCATACGCAGGTAAAATAGGCAGGTATATGGCCATAGGCTGGTATTAGGGCGGCTGTAGGCAGGTAAAGGGAGGCTGTAGGCTGGGGTATTAGGCAGGTATAGGGAGGTTATTGGCGGCTGTGAGGCAGGTATAGGCAGAGTTATTAGGAAGGTTATAGGGCCAGTGTCGGCAGGTATAGGGCCAGTGTAGGGGTTGTAGGGCAGGTTATTTTGCCAGCTGTAGAGCAGGTTTAGGGCAGGTATGGGGCGGCTTGTTAGGAAGTTATAGGCGGCGGGATAGGCAGCTGTAGGCAGTTAGGGGCCGGCTGTAGGCAGGTTTAGGCAGCTGTAGCGCAGGTAATAGGGCAGGTATAGGGCGGACTGTAGGCAGGTATAGGGCAGGTATAGGCAGCTGTAAGAAGGTATAGGGCAGGTTAGGCAGCTGTCAGGCAGTTATAGAGGGGCAGGTTTAGGGACTGCTTGTAGGCAGGTATAGGGCAGGTATAGGCAGCTGTAGGGCAGGTATAGGCAGGGTATAGGGCACGACTTAGGCAGGATATAAGGGCAGGTATAGCAGGCTGTAGGGCAATAATAGGCAAATAAAAAAAACTATCACTCTACCTGGATCCCGGGATTCCGTCTCTGTGGGCGCTCCTCGGTCTTCCCGGCACAGGAGGGTGACGTCATTCAGGCCAGCGCACAAACATGCGTGATGTCACACGCTGCTGTGACGGAAAACTCCGGACAGCCGCGAGTCTCTGCTCCGAGAGTGGTATCCACTTCACCCTATATGTACCTGGAGGAGTCGCCATATGGGTGAAAGGGATCTCGGGACAGCTGTCGGGCCCGCCAGAAACCGGACACTGTGCGCTCATCTCGGCAATCAGTTATATGCGCCTCCCTGAGGAGGCGCCATATAATGAAGCGTCCCTGTGCGGGCCCGGGCCATCGCAGCGCCCGAGCGCGACAGTGACTCAAAAGGTATACGCCGAGGGGGAAGATTTTTCAGCACATTTTTTGTGCTGATAAAACTCGGGCTATACTCGAGTATATACGGTATTTATTCGGAAATGTGAATGGTGTAAAAAAAGCACATGCAGAACACTTTTTTTATGTTCTCGCTGCAAAGAAAAAAAATCTGCAGTCATTTATTAGTAAACTTAAAAAGAACCTATCACATAGATTATGCCCCTTGTGAGGGCAGCACAGCTAGTGTCAGACCTGCTGTTTCCAGCGCTGTGTCCCTTATTCTGTAAGATGCTGTAGTTTTAGAGCAGTTAATTCTCAAATCATACTCATGAGCAGGTGTTAGCCCCAAGGTTGAAACCCAAGGGGACACAAACTAAAAAAATGTTCTGGTCATTAAAGGAGTTGTTTTACTACATTGATTTGTCCTATTTTCTTGGTTTCATTGTGAATTCAGGGGCGTGTTTACTGGCTTCTACTAGGCTTCAGTAGAAGCCAAGTCTGTAGCTATAGCAACCAGAGCTGGCAGCCTATCAGAATAGATCAAACAGGTCTTGCAGCGTATTAGTGACTGAGGAGATGATGAGCCCATACTAAGGAGGGGATATCTAGGAATAGTTAGGACACTCTTAATGGACATATATTGCAAAGTGACTTGTTTTTGCAAAATCTTTAACATGAAAAGCAATCCTTGTAGTGAGACAACCCCTTTAAGGTCTTTTCAGGCGTTCGACATAAGGGGTTAATGGCAACACAAGTGCACTGTGTGAATGGACCCTAAAAGTTCCCGGAACCATCATTGATTATCTAAAGGTCAGTAATCGGTATAGGGCTAGGCAATGCCAGTACTTCTATAAGCATACCCCCAGCAGTCTTGGTGCCCAGTGTGCCCATCATGCCCAGTCTCCATCTGTCCACACATCTACAATGAAGGGAGAAGATGGGGACAGGTCACGTGACGTCAGCGTCCAATCACAGGCTGGTCCCCTGCATAATAGCACGGGCAGGAGTACACAATGCACAGGATGATAACCTTCACCTTGCTCAGAGTCGCCTTCCGTTCCTCCCGCTGCTTCACGGTGCTGCCTGTCCCGCTCAGTTCCACATCTCTATTGTCACTGCTCCGGTTCCCCCTCAGCGCGGCTGGTGGGGTCTCCCGCTCGCTCCTCATGATCAGGGTGTAGCCTCCAGTTTGTGACCTTGTTTGATCCGAGCTGTTCCCGAGCGGGGGTTTGGGGATGTGCGTTCCTGTTTGGTTCCGTTGCCGGTGATCAACCGTCTGCGCTCGGTCCCGAAATCTTACGAGTAACCGTTTCAAGTGCATGAGGGGCTGCGGAGGCTGCGCGTGCCCGACGCATGAGCGCGCAACGACTTCATTGAATAGACGGAATATCCAACCGTCCGCCTCATCGGTGTCCTCGGTGCAGTGTGAGCGCTCATGTGTGGCCCCGGCTCCTCTTACTTCAGCAGATTCTATAGAAGTGCACGGCCAGTCACACAGTGGGGAAGCCAAATGTTCACAGGGGGCAGAGGGTATGCCAGACAACCCTCAGGAGGGGGTGAACCCCATGAGGGAGAGGTCTGCCACACAACCCTCAGGAGGGGGTGAACTCCATGAGGGAGAGGTCTGCCACACAACCCTCAGGAAGGGGTGAACCCCATGAGGGAGAGGTCTGCCACACAACCCTCAGGAAGGGGTGAACCCCATGAGGGAGAGGTCTGCCACACAACCCTCAGGAGGGGGTGAACTCCATGAGGGAGAGGTCTGCCACACAACCCTCAGGAGGAGGTGACATCCATGAGGGAGAGGTCTGCCACACAACCCTCAGGAGGGGGTGAACCCCATGAGGGAGAGGTCTGCCACACAACCCTCAGCTGGGGGGGAAATCCATGAGGGAGAGGTCTGCCACACAACCCTCAGGAAGGGGTGAACTCCATGAGGGAGAGGTCTGCCACACAACCCTCAGGAGGGGGTAAACTCCATGAGGGAGAGGTCTGCCACACAACCCTCAGGAGTGGTGAACCCCATGAGGGAGAGGTCTGCCACACAACTCTCAGGTGGGGGTGAACTCCATGAGGGAGAGGTCTGCCAAACCCCCTGGGGAAAGGGGTGAACCCAAATGAGGGGGTTCCCACACAACCTAGGGGGGGGTGAATCCTGAGGGAGAGGTCTCCCAAAACAACCTCAGGAAGGGGTAAAAACCCCATGGGGAGAGGGTTGCCAAAAACCTTCAGGGGGGGTAACCCAGGGGGGAGGTCTCCACCAAAAGGGGGGGTAAACCCCAAGGGGGGTTTCCCCCCCACAACCCCTCAGGAAGGGGTAAACCCCATGAGGGGAAGGTTGCCAACAAACCTCGGGAAAGGGGTTTTGAACCCATGAGGGAGGGGTCTGCCACACCCTCAGGGGGGGTGAACCCATGAGGGAGGGTCTGCACACAACCCTCAGGAGGGGTGAACCCCCATGGGGGAAGGGTTGAACAACCCTGGAAAGGGGGTGAACCCCAGAGGGGAGAGGTTTCTGCCCAACAAACCTCGGAGGGGTAAACTCCATAGGGAAAGGGTTTGAAAAAAACCCTCAAAAAGGGGGTGAACCCCATGGGGGAGAGGTCTGCCAAAACCCTCAAAGGGTGCCCCCATGAGGGAGAGGTTGCCACACAACCCTCGGGAAAGGGGGAACCTGAGGGAGAGGCCTCCACACAAACCTGGTGGGGGTGAACCATGGGGGGGAGGTCTCCCAAAACCCCTAGGGGGGGAACCCAAGGGGAGAGGTCGCCAAAAACCTGGGAAGGGGTCCCCCCAGAGGGGGGGTCTGCCCACAACCCGGAAGGGGTGCCCCCAGAGGGGAGGTCCCCACACAACTCTCGGGGGGGGTGAACCCCATAGGGAAGGTTGCCAACAAACCTCGGGGGGTGCCCCATGAGGTAGAGTCTCCCAGACAACCTCAGGGGGGGGTGAATCATGAGGGAGAGGTTGCACAAAAACCTCAGGAGGGGGTAAACCCTAGGGAGAGGTCTGCCAACAACCCTCAGGAGGGGTGCCCCCCATGAGGGAGAGGTCCCCCAAAAACTCGGAAGGGGGAAAATGAGGAGGGGTTTCTGCCCAAAACCTAGGGGGGTAAACCCCCATGGGGAGAGGTCTGAACCCCCCAGGAGGGGGTGAACCCTGGGGAGGGGTTTGAACAAAACCCGGGGGGGGGAAAACCATGAGGAGAGGTCTGCCAAACAACCAGGGGGGGTGCCCCATGGGGGAGAAGGTTGAAAACAATTCAAGAAGGGGTAAACCCCCATGGGGGAGAGGTTGCCCAAACCCTTCGGGGGGGAATCCGGGGAGAGGTTGCCACACACCTTCAGGAGGAGGTAAACCCATGAGGGAGAGGTCTGCCACACAACCCCTAGGAAGGGGGCCCCCATGAGGGGGTCTGACAAACCTCGGGAAAAGGGGTAAACCCCCTGGGGAGAGGCTGCCCAAAAAACCTTTGGAAAGGGGGTGAACCCCCATGGGGAGAGGTCTGCCAAACAACCTTTCGGGGAGGGTGAACCCATGGGGAGGGTCTTCCCACACAACCTTTCGGGAGGGGGAACCCTGAGGGAGGTTGAACACCCTCGGGAAGGGGTAAACCCCATGGGGGAGGTCTGAAAACCTCAGGAGGGGGTGAACCCATGAGGAGGGGTTTCTGAAAACCTTCGGGGGGGGTAAACCCCATGGGGGGAGGTTGCCAAAAAACTTCGGGAGGGTAAAACCCCAGGGGAGGGGTTGACACAAAACCCTCGGGAAAGGGGTTGAACCCATGGGGGGGGGTTTTGCCCACAAAACCTAGGAGGGGTAAACCCCGAGGGAGAGGCTGCCACAACCCTAGGAAGGGGTGACCCCTGGGGGAGAGGTCTGTAACAACCCAGGGGGGGGTGAACCCCATTGGAGAGGTCTGACAAAACCTTCAGGAGGGGTGACCCCATGAGGGGAGGTTCCCACAAACCCTCGAAGGGTGAACCCTGAGGGAAGGTCTGCCAAAAACCCCTCGGAAGGGGTGAACCCCATGAGGGAGGTCTCCACACAACCCCGGGAGGGGGGAATATGGGGGAAGGTTTCCCACAAACCCTCGGAGGGGTGAACTAGGGGAGAGGTCTGCCACACCCCCTAGGGGGGGTAAACCCATGAGAGAGAGAGGTCTACACAAACCTTTAGGAGGGGTCACCCCATGGGGGGGTCCCACACCCCTCGGGAAAGGGGTAAACCCCCATGGGGAGGCTCCCAAAACCCTCGGGAAGGGGGAACCTGAGGGAAAAGGTCTCCCAAAAACCCTCAGGAGGGGTGAAACCCCATGGGGGGGTCCCCACAAAACCCCTCAGGGGGGAAACCCCCCATGAGGGAGAGGTTGCCACACAACCCTAGGAGGGAACCCCATGGGGGAAGGTTGCCAAAACCCTTCAGGGGGGGTAAACTCCATGGGGGGAAAAGGTCTGCCACAAACTTCAGGGGGGAGGTGAACTATGGGGAGGGCTGCCAAAACCTAGGAGGGGTGAACCATGGGGGAGAGGTTTTTGCCAAAACAACCCCTCGGAAGGGGGGAACCCAGAGGGGAGGTCCCCAAAACCCCTCGGGAAAGGGGTAAACCCCATTGGGGGAGAGTTTTCACAACCCTGGGGAAAGGTGAACCCCATAGGGGGGGGTCTGCCCCCAAACCCCTTCGGGAGGAGGGAACCCCATGGGGGGAGGGTCTGCCCAAAACCCTAGGAAGGGGTAACCCCTGAGGGAGGGTCTGCCAACCCCTCAGGAAGGGGTGAACCCCCTTTTTGGAGAGTCTGCACACACCCTCAGGGGGGGGAATCCTGGGGGTAGAGGTCGCCAAAAACCCTCAGGAGTGGGTGAACTCCATTAGGGTGAGGTCTGCCACACAACCCTCAGGAAGGGGGTGACATCCATGAGGGAGAGGTTTTCTGACACACAACTAGGGAGGGGTAGTGAACTCCATGAGGGAGAGGTTGCCACACAAACCCTCAGTGGGGGGAAATCCATGAGGGAGCGGTCTGACACCACAACCCTAGGACGGGGGGTGAACTCCATAGGGAGAGTCTTGCCACACAACCCTCACGGAAGGGGTGATCCCCATGAGGGAGAGGTCTGCACACAACCCTCAGGAAGGGGTGAACCCCATGAGGGAGAGGTTGCCACACTATCCTCGATGGGGTGAACCACATGAGGGTGAGGTATGCCACACAACCCTCAGGAAGGGTGTGAACCCCATGGAGGGAGAGGTCTGCCACAAAAAACCCTTCAGGAAGGGGTTGAACCCCATGAGGGAAAGATGGAAGAGGTTCTGCCCACACAACCCTCAGGAAGGGAGTGAACCCCTTGAGGGAGTAGGTCTGCAACAACCATCAGGAAGGGGGGTGACATCCATGAGGGTGAGGTCTGCACAAACCATCAGGATAGGGGTGACCACCATGAGGGAGAGGTCTGCCACACAACCACATAAAGGGGTGAACTCATGGGGAGAGGTTCTGCCACCACAACCCTAGTAAGGGGTGAACTCATGGAGGGGGAGTGGGCTGCCAGACAACCTCAGGAAGTGGGTGATCTCCTTGAGGGTGAGGTCTTGCCACACAACCCTATGAAGGGGTGAACTCCTTGACGGGAGAGGTCTGCCACCAAGAACCCTCATAGGGGCGTGAACCGTGAGGGTGGAAGGTACTGCCACACAACCCTCGGAGGGGATTAATCCATGGAGGGAGAGGTCTGCTACCAACCCTAGGAGGGGGGGTGACATCCATGAGGGAGAGGTCTGCCACACAACCCGCAGGAGGAGCTTGAACCATGAGGGAGAGGTCTGCCAACAACCTCCGGAGGGGGGGGTGAAACCCATGAGGGAGAGGTCTGACACACAACCCTCAGGAGGGGGTGACATCCATGAGGGAGAGGTCTGACCAACAACCTCAGGAAGGGTGGCATCCTGAGGGAGAGTCTGCCACAAAACCTCAGGAGGAGAGGTACCCCATGAGGGGATGTCTGCTCACACACCTCTGGAGGGGGTGAACCCATGAGGGAGAGGTCTGCCACACAACCCTCAGGTGGGGGGGAAATCCAATTGAGGGGGGTGCCCCGGGGGGAGTCTGCCACAAAACCCTCAAGAGGGGGTGAACTCTATGAGGGATAGGTCTGCCACACAACCTTCAGCCCTCAGTTGAGGGGAAACCAAGAGTCAGAGCATTTATTGGTGGATGGCAAATTATACAAGCACACATTTCATGCACCTTCTGTGCTGGGCGTCCAAATGGATGCAACACACAACTTACATACTCTACACCTGCACCACTCACACATGAGGACAGATGCTGCACACACATCACTCAGGACTTGGCCACTTAGTCATAGTATCCCTGGGGACTCTTTTCATGGAGAAAGGCAGAGAAAGAGAGAGCAACTCCACTAGTGTCCACAAGAATAAACCCTACTCCACTGGTGAGCCCCAAGAATCAACTCCAATGTAGGACGCTAAAAATCTTCTCGAATAGTGGGTCCTAAGAATCAACTCCACTGGTAGACCCCAAGAATCAACTCTACTGATGAGCCTCAAGAATCAACTCCACTGGTGGGCACCAATAATCAACTCCACTGGTGGGGCCCAAGAATCAACTCCACTGATGAGTCCTAAGAATCAACTACACTGGTGAGCCCCAAGAATCGACTTCACTGGTGAGCCCCAAGAATCAACTCCACTGGTGGGTCCCAAGAATTAACTCCACTGATGAGCCCTCAAAAATCAACTCCACTGGTGTTCCCCAAGAATCAACTCCACTGGGGACCCCAGAATTAAACTCCATGGTGGGCTAAAAGAATCAACTCCACTGGTGGACCCAAGTAATAAGTGGCTCCCAATGGTGGCCCAAGAATCAACTCCTTGGGGCCCCAAGAATCAACTCCATTTTGGGCCCAAGAATTTAAATCCACTGGTGGCCCCAAATCAACTCCACTGGGGGGCCCAAAAATCAACTCCACTGGTGGGCCCCAAGATTCAACTCCACTGGTGGGCCCAAAGAATCAACTCCACTGGTGGACCCCAGGAATCAACTCCACTGGTGGGCCCAAATAAATAACCCACTGGTGGGCCCCAAGAATAATCTCCACTGATGGGCCCCAGGAATCTTCTCCACTAGGGGGCCCCGGGCACCCTAGTCTGACACTGTAAAACACATCACATTATGTTTTTCATCCATGTTTGCCATTTATGCCAGCAAAGCTCCCAGCGTACACAATAAATGTGTCCAGTATGCCCTTTTTTATTTGCCCAACAGTGCGGGGGAGCAGAGTGTGCCGTTTTGTTTTTGGACACTTAGAAAAGGCTGGGCAGCCCGCCTGGTCTTTAGTATGGGTGTCACTAAGCCAGAAATTTGGGTGTCCCCACACGTATCTTATATTTATGGCACACTTTTGTATCGCCTTATTATATCCCAATTTGGGTATTTACCGGCAACCACCTCCCTCTGCCCTGAGGTTGTATGAGTGATTGTTTCAAAGGTTACTTTGCATTGTGCAATCTCCCATGCATTATACTGCGGCTTTTCTGCATGCTGGTGTGAATAGGTGTTTAAAGTTGGTGTGCGTTTTTCACTTGCTCAAGCAATTAGCTGCCAGTGATCTTTTTCCCAGTCAGCATAAATGGCAAGGTTGCTAGCTACTGGGTTCATGTTTGTTCAGCCATTGAGCTGTTCACAAGCCCCAAAGAATTGGAGTGTTTCATTGCCAAACAGAGGCTAAAAGAGTGTCCTTTCTGTCTATGTCCAGTCAGTGATGCACCGCTTCTCGCACACACTACTTAGATTCTGTTCACTTCACACCTATATTTACCGTGTACATTGGGAAAGCTGGCATCCATGATAAACATGCTGATAGGCTTCCATGGTCAGAGACCAAAAGAGTGTAATTGTGCCATAATAGATGAGTACACTGCTAAACTAATAAGAGTCATAGAGCATCTCAGGTATGAGGAAAAGTCAAAAGAAGTAAACCTCTTGAGAAAAGACGGCTGCGGGAGACATGATTAATTTATATAAATATATAAATGGTCCCTACAAAAAGTATGGGGAAAAATTTATTTTAAGTGAAGCCCCCTCAAAATACAAGAGGACATTCCCTTCAGCTGGAGAAAACAGGATTCAATCTCCAGAGGAGAAAAGCCTTCTTCACTATGAGAACTGTAAATCTGTGGAATAGTTGGTCAATGTAGGAACAAGTGAGAGCTTCAAGATAGGCTTAGGGTATGTTTACACAACTGATTTTGGACACTGGTTTTTGGTTTCCCCCATTTACCAAACCCCAAACCAAACCCCAACCTAGATAACTCAAAACCCCCCAAAACTTACCCCTAACCCCGCCCCAAACCCAAAAGCTCTTTTTCTTGTCAAAGCACACTTTATGGTAATGAAGGGGTACCATCATCATGGAGTATGCGGGCAGCAGCACTCTCCCCCGAATTCTATTTGGGTGCAGCTCCCGTGGACAAGTAGTGCTCTTTGCAAAGTCCTGCACATCACTGATCGATTGTGCTTCCTGTACCGCGGTGAAGTGGTGCACCTGAATCTGAAGCCCCCAAAATTGGGGATTTTTGAAGTGCGGGGGAGAAAGACAGGAGGGTCCGGCTGCACCCACTCTGTCATTGGGGGGGGTACCCACCCCGAAAGGCCTCGAGGTGCCGCGAGGGCATGGTGCTCAGGGAAATGGTTTGAGCTGTGGTGCCCCGCCAGAGACGACCCAGGCCGGGCATTCCCCACCCTGGACATTAGGCAGAAAGGGACGGGCTGTCGAGTGTGTGTTGTGGTCCAGACTCTCCCATACACATTAATGGGGTTCTGCGTTTAGCCAAGTGGCAATGCTCGACTGTAATCGGAACTTCCATTCATGTCTATGGAAGAAGTGTATAGATCCAAGATGTGCTGGAGTGAATTTTCGGTGCAGAAATGCGTCAAAATACGCCTCAAAATCCGATCCTCATGTATTCCTATGGGCATTTTACTTGTGTAAAGCTCCTCAAAATTGATATGTCAGCGCTGAAAATAAGCATGTAAAAACTGACGCGGTTTTGGATACTGTTTTGAAGCGATATACTCCAGCTTGCTTAAACGAAGCGAAATAAGATGGCTTGCAGCTACTTCTTTAAAACATAGGAATTTATTCAAATTCAATTTTAAAAAATGTTATAGGATAGGGGGGGTTTCGATACAATACTGCTGCGGTTGGGCCGACACATTTCGACTAATACATAGTCTTAGTCAGTGTGCCCACTCAGATGGTGTGTGTGTATGTGATTGTATGCATTGATGTGTGTGTGATGTGTGTAAAAAATATTTTTTTGGGAAATGCAGGGGGGGGCCTAGGGCGGGGGCCAGGGGCCTTTCCCTTTGGGGGCCGGGCAAGGGGCTTTCCCTAGGGGGGGGCAGGGGGGGCGATGGGCCGGGGGGCCGGGGGGTTCCGTTTCTCCCGGGGGCGGGCGCCGCGGTCCCCCGCCCTGCCCCCCCAAAGGGGATCGCCCTGACTCTGCGTGGACTTTTTTTATAAGTCTCGCAGAGCCAGCACCCTCCCGGGTACAAGGGGGGGCGGGACAGATCTTTTCCCGTCCCTCCTCCCCCCCCTGTATGTTTGGCGTCATTGAGCGGGGATACATACGGGAGCTTTTCGCAGGGGGACAGGTTTTTCCACGCCCCCCCCTTTGCGGCGCTCGATTCCTCGGGGGGGCAGCTTGCCGCCGAGGAGATCCCTGGGAGTTTCCTTTGAGCTTTAAAAGCAGCGTGATGACTTTCACCCTGCTTAAACCGCTCAGCAGCTTCAACCCCTGGAGCGCCCCGGGCCCGGGCGCGGGGCCCGCGGTGAGAAATTTTTTGTTATTTTAGATTTACTTTACAGGGGCATCACGGGGGGGCTACAAAGGGGGGGCCAAAAATTTTTCCCCCCTGGCTACGGGGGGGGCCCCCAAAAAATTGGTTTACAAAAGGGAAAGGGGGAAACCTGGCTAAAAGGGGGGCCACCCGGGGGGCTCCAAGGGGGCCCGGCCCGGGGCCCCTTTGGGGCCCTAAAAAAGGGGGGCAAAACCTGGCTACAAGGGGGGGGGCAAACCTGGCTAAAGGGGGCTTACCCCCCTGGCTACTAAGGGGGGGCCACTAAAATTGGCTAAAAAGGGGGCCGGCCAAAACCGGGGGGCTTTTAAAGGGGGGCTACTTCCATGGGCAAATCACCAAAGGGGGCTTAATTTTAAATGGATACCAATAATGGGGGGGGTAAACTTTGGGGAATTGGGGGGCATTTGGGGTAGGGGGCGATTGGGGGACTTTTTGGAAAAGGGGAAAGGGGGCTTTTTTTTAAGGGTGGTTGGGAAAAAGTTTTAAAAAGGAAATTTTGTTTTTTGAAAATTTTTACATTTGAAAAATTTGGGGAAAGTATTTCGTCATGGCGTCGGGGTGGGATGGAAAAGAAAAAGGAAAGAGCCTTTGGGTTTTATCCAAAAAATTTTTGGATGGAAAACCTGAAAGGGGGATTTGGGTAATTTTTTAATTGGTTGAATTTATAATGGTTGTATTCAGTAAGGTTTGTTTGTATTATTCAGTCCCCCTATTTTGGTGGTGATTATGTGGTCCGGTGTTGCTGTATTTGGTCTACTATGGGGTTTGGTTATTTTGGTCATGGTGTGGTGGGTATTTATTTGGTTTCCCTGGGGTGGGGTTGTTTTTTGGGGGTTTTAGGGTTTGGGGTTTTCTGGTTGGTTTGTAGCAGTGTTTTTTTGGTAACGGGAATGACAAATTATCTAGTAGTTTTATATGTAGAAACTTTTGTGGAAAAGCTTTCTGTATATTTTGGCTTTTGGTTAAGGTGATGCACTGGTTTTTTATGGAATTATGTTTTTTGGGGGGGGGGGGGGGGGAGGGGGGGAATTTTTTTTATTCGCATGGGTTTCCCCCTTTGGGGGAACGTGCCCGGGGGGTCTGGGTGTTTTGGGAAATTGGGGGGTTGTTTTTTGGGGGCTGTGTGTGTTGAACTTTGGTTCTAAGTGGGTACTTGGGCGGGAAAGGGTTTGGGCGTTGTAAAACTGGGGAAATTCTTTTGTGTAAAAACAAAAAATGCGAACCATTTTGGGGTGTGTGTGCCCGTGCGAAAAATTTGGTTTGGCGGGGGGTGGGACTGCGGGGGGTGGGGGGGGCGTTTTGGTGGGGAGTGGGGGGATGGGTCGGGCGTGTGTGGGATTGCCCAAATGATCTCGGCTTTTGTGTGGGTTTGGGGCAGGTTGGGTTATGTTTTGGGGCGTTGTTTTGGTGGGGGGGAGGTCGGGGGGATGGGTTCGGGCGTGTGTGGGGGAAACGTACTGGGGGTTGGGGTGGGGGATGGGTCTGGGTGTGGGGAGGGGCCCCGGGGATGGGTCGGGGTGTGTGGGGAAAGTGCCGGGATGGGTCTGGCGTTGTGTGGGAGTGCGCGGGGGGGTTTTCTGGCGTGGGGTGTGCTTTGCCCCGGGATGGGTCTGGGCGTGTTTTGTGACTTTCCCAAACCCATGGGGTCGGGGTGTGGGGGGCCCGTGGCGGGAGGGGTTTCTGGCTTTGGTTTTGGGGGAAAATTTGCGGGGGAAATGGGTCTGGGGGGTGTGGGGTTTTTCCGGGGGGGCGGGGTTTGGACTTCCGGGGGGCCCGGTGTGTTGTGAGGGTGCCCAAACCCTTTGTTTTCTGCCGTGTGGGGGGAAAAGGGCCCGGGGGGTTGGGTTGGCGCCCCTTTTGGTTTTTGTAAATGGGTTTGGCGTGGGGGGGGGGAGTGCGGGGGGAAGGGGGTTCTGGCGTGTGTGGGGGGGGGCGGCGGGAGGGGGTCGGGGGTTTGTGGGGGGACGTGCGGGGATGGGTTTCTCTGGCCCTGGGGGGAAACGTGGGGCGGGAGGGTTTTCTGGGGTGTGGGAGTGGCGGGATGGGTTTGGGGTTTGTGGGGACGTGGCGGGGGGGTTCTGGCGTGTGTGTGCCCGGGGCGCCAAACATGTGTCTGGCATTTTTGGGGCGTGCGGGGATGGTTTTGGGTTTTTGGGGAAAAAAGTGGGCCGGTGGGTTTTTGGGCGTGTGGGGGAGTGCGGGGGGATGGGTCGGGGCGTGTGGGGGAGTTTTGCGGGGATGGGTTCGGGGTTTGTGTGGACATCCCGGGGAAATGGGTTCTGGGGGTTTTTGGTTGTGACCGTCCCCAAATTTTTGGGGGGTGTTCTGGGGGGTTTGGGGTGGGGAAAACGTGGCGGAGGGGTTTTCTGGGTGTGTGGGAGGTGCGGGGGATGGGTCTGGCGGTGTGGGATTTGGGGGAAAGGGGTTTTCTGCGTTTGTGGGACTTTTGCGGGGAAGGGGGGGTGTTTTTGTGGGGGGGCGGGGGATGGGTTTTCTGGCGTGTGTCCCCCCCCCCGGGGGGACGGCCAGGGTCTTTGGTGTGGGGGAATTTTGCGGGGGAGGGGGTTCTGGCGTTGTGTGGGAAACTGCGCGGGGAGGGGGTTTTGGCGTTTGGGGGAGTCACGGGTTTTGGGTTTTTGGGGGAATGGTGCGCAAAGGGGTTTTCTGGCGTGTGTGGGAACGGGGGGGGAGGGGTCTGGCGTGTGTGGGACGGGGCCGGGATGGGTCTTTTTGGGGATTTGGGGGGGGTTTGGGATGGGGGGAGGGCGGGGTTTGGGCTGGCGTTTTTGGGTTGTGCCCCAAAGGGGTTTTGGGGGTGTTTTGGGAAAGTGCGCGGGAGGGGTCTGGCTTTGGTGTGGCGGGGCCCAAACATGTGTTGGGCGTGTGTGGGACGCCCGGGAGGGGTAGGGGTTTGTGTGGGACGGGCCCACGGGTTGGGGAAAATCGGGGTGTGGGGAAACGGGGGCGGGGGGGCTGGGTTTTTTTGGGTGTGGGGGGAGGTGCGCGGGGGGGGTTGGCGTGTTGGGAGTCCCGGGGAGGGGTTTCGGGCCCTGTGGGGGAGGGGCGCGGGATGGATTCGGGGTTTTGTGGGACGGGGGCCCCCAAAGGGGTTTTCTGGGGTGTGGGACGGGGCGCGGGATGGGTTTGGGTGGGTTTTCGGGGTGGGTACGTGCGCGGGAGGGGTTCGGGCCCGGGGTGGGGAAAATGCGCGGGTTGGGGTCGGGGCGTGTGTGGGTTTTTGGTGCGGGGATGGGTCTTGGCCCTTTTTGGGGGACGTGGGGCGGGAGGGGTTTTTTGGGGCGTTTGGGGGGCCCTTCCCGGGGGGGGGTCTGGCGGGGGGTTGGGACGTGGCGGGAGGGTTTTTTGGCGTGTGTGGGCTGCGCGGGAGGGGTTTGGGCAGTTTTGGGGACGGGGCGCGGGGAAAGGGGGTTGGGGGGTGTGGGCCCGTGCCGGGAGGGGTTTTTTGGGGCCTTTGTGTGGGGGCCCCCCCGTGCGGGGGGGGGTTGGGGTTTTTGGGGGGCGTGGGGGGGGTTTTTGGTTGTTGGGACGTGCGCGGGATGGGTCCTGGCGTGGGGGGAAAGGGGCGCGGGGGAAATGGGTTTTTGGCCGTTTGTGGGGCGTGCGGGGATGGGTCTGGCTTTTGTGTGGGAGGGTGCGCGGGAGGGGTTTTCTGGCGTGTGGGGGCCCGGTGCGGGGGAAGGGGTCGGGGGTGTGTGGGACTTTGCGCGGGATGGGTTTTTTGGCGTGTGTGGGAAACCGTGCGCGGGAGGGGGTCGGGGAGGTTGTGTGGGGGGGGCGGGGATGGGGTCTGGCGTGTGGGGGGAAACGTGGCGGGTTTGGTTTGGGTGTTTGGGAATTCCCGGGGGGGGTTTTGGGTGTGTGGGGACGGGGGCGCCAGGGGTTCTGGCGTTTGGGGTGGGCCCGGTGGGGGGGTTGGGTGTGGGGTGTGTGGGAGGTGCGGGGGTTGGGTCTGGGTGGGGTGGGACGTGGCGGGTGGGTCGGGCTTTTGTGTGGGACGGGGCGGGGGTTTTTGGGTGTGTGGGCCTTTCGGGGGATGGGTCTGGCGTGTGGGGACGTGGCGGGGAGGGGTTTCTGGCGTGTTGGGGGACGTGTGCGGGATGGGGTTCGGCGGGGTGGGGGAATCGCGGGATGGGCCCTTGGGGGTTGGGGGTTGTAAACGGTGCGAAAATGGGGCGGGGCTTTTTGTGGGGGACGTGCGCGGGTTTGGGTCGGGGTTTGTGTGGGACGTGCGCGGGGGGTTTTGGGCGTGTGTGGGACGTGCCCCAACTTGGGTCTGGGTGTGGGGGAAAGGGTCCCGGGGATGGGTTTTGGGTGTGTGGGAAGGGTGCGCGGGAGGGGGTCTGGCGTGTGTGGGCGTGCGCAACATTTTGTCTGGGTGTGTGGGGGACGGCCAGGATGGACGGGCGTGTGGGGGACGTGAAAGGGGGAGGGGTTTGGCGTTTGTGGGGGGTGCGCGGGAGGGGGTTCCTTGGCGTGTGGGAGGTGGCGGAGGGGGTTGGGTTGGGGGGAGGTGGCGGGGATGGGTTTCTTTGGGCGTGGGGGGGTTGGGGGGGGCCCGGTGCGCGGGGAGGGGTTTCTGGGTGTGGGGGGAGGGTGCCCCGGGGGGAGGGTTTTTTCTGGCGTGTTTTTGGGAGGGTGCGGGGATGGGTTTGGGTGTGGGGGCGTGGCGGGATGGGTCTCTGGCGGGTGGGGGAAAGTGCGCGGGATGGGTTTTGGCGTGGGTGGGCGTGCGGGGATGGGTTTTTGGCTTTGGGTGGGACTTTGCGCGGGAGGGGTTTTGGGGCGGGGGTGTGGGCCCGGGGGGAGGTGGGGGGGGGGGGCCCATTGAACAGTTTGCGGGGGGGCCCTTGCCATTTTTTTAGCCCTTTGCCCGTGGGACCATTGTTATAAAATAATAAGTTTTTACCTTAGGGAAAAATTGTTTTAAAAATTCTTTTTTAAAAAAATTTATCCAGTCTTTACCCCCATTGGGTTTCCCGGGGTGAAATATTTTCTTTTAGGGCAGTTTTTTCAGGGCTTCTTTAAATTTCCCAATTTTTTTTTGATGAAGGGGGGTTTTAAAACAAAGTTTTAAAATGACCTATACCCTCCTTTTCATTCACATCTAATTCCTGTCTTTGGTTTTGAACCTGATAGACACGTCTTTTTTCAAGTGTACTATGTAAAGCAATAGTGCAGTACATGTGCCATACTCAAAGTCCACTGGCCCAAACTGGCCCACTGCGTCATTTTATGCGGCTCGCAATAGCTTAGACACAGCAAACAAGGACAGACAAGGTCCCGACACAGAAGAAATGCCTCTCCACTTGCCTTGCAGGCTGACACCCCACAATGCTCTGCTTAGAAACGCAAAGGCCGAGGCACAGCTCTGACAGACTTACCAAGACCCCATTCAAGGTCGGAAGTTTTGTGCTGAAGAGGTGAAAGGGGCTGACTATTACATATCTTGGCCTTTATTGAAAACAGCCATTTGAGGACAACTATAATGCTGAAGTGGCCCCTGGTGGAAATGAATTTGATACTGCTGGTGTAGTAGATTCCATATTAGACTCCCTACAAGCTAATGATCCATATTGTTATTGTGGATGATAGGGCCCTTCCAAAGCCGTCTTAACAGCATTATGGGCCCCTGGGCAGAGCACCGCAGTGGGCCCTGTCCAAATACATAACAATAGGTCATGCCTCAAGCCACCCCAGAGCACAAATATCACGCCACTTATGTATGGACACTGGCAGCCTGCAGCTTACAAGACTAACTGGCAGGACAGGGATCCTTTGGCGCCCTTCTCCCCCATGGTTTTTAACTGTTTTCACATCCTAAAAAAAAACAAACATTAAAAAAAAAAAAAAAAAAAAGCAAAGCTAACCAAGGGATCCCGGGTTTCTTTCTTGTATTCCTGTGACAAACATACACCACCTCTGGCCCCTATACTTGTGGGGCGCCTGGGCAACTGCATATTGTGCCCAATGGAAAAGATGGCCCTGGGCCTTTCCTGTTTTTGGAGCCCCAGGCAAATGTCCACCCATGATAGTTTACTAGGAATCAAAGCGCTGTACGTAACATGGAACTTGTAAAGATGATTTAGAGCAGTTCCTAATGATTCCCACAGGCCTGCATAAAGAAATATATTTTCAGACAGTTTTTTTTTTTTTAATATTTCCATGGATGAAGCCTCTGGGACAGAGACGGGGAGTGAGTTCCTTTGTTCTGGAGCATGGTGTAAGAAGATTCTATGGGAATTATAGGAGCAAAGGGGACAAGTTGTGTTATATGGCACCAGTAGGTCTTTGAGTTATAAGGAGGCAAGGTTATTGACTGTTTTCAAAATTGGAAGTCAAATGTTGTACAGAATTTCCATTTTTTTATTAAAAGTCATTGAAGAATGTGGCACATGGATGTGTTATTTCTGAATACTAAGGAGCAGATTTATCTAACTCTAGGGGGTCCATCTACAAGGCAGGAATTTATTGTCTGTTTTTAACACTGATTTCGGATTTTGTATGAGTTTGAAAATCAACCGTATATCATCAACATAGACCATAATAGAAAATCCAACCTGTATTCTACATGGCCCATATTTTCTTAGGTCGTATTTCAAAACAGACATAGGATATAGGGTTCCTCCCAGTAAGTAGATTGAAATATAAGGCTCCCCAGTAAATAGGTACATAGGGTTCCCGAGTAGGTAGGTTTGTATATAGGGTCCCACTAATAGATAGGTAGGTATATAGACCCCTCTACTAGGCAGGTAAGTTTATAAGGCCACCCAGTAGGTAGGAAGGTAAATACGGAACCTTCTAGTAAGTAGATTTATTAAGTCCCCTTTAGTAGGTAGATATATAGGACTCCCCAGTAGGTACATAGTCTCCCCCAGTAAGTAGCAATAAAGGGTTCTCTATAGTAGATAGATATATAGGCCCCCAGTCAGTCGTTAGGTATATAAGACCTTCTCCCAGTAAGTAGGTATACAGACCCCCCTGTAAAAATAATTCTCACCTTTCACCCATTCCCCCTTGGAAGACCTTCATCACATAACACCAAATGCACCGCGTCTAGAGGGCTCAATGGCCAGGACTGGAGCATCCCACCATTGTGCCTAAGCCCAATGGCAACCAATGTGACCTGTGCAGCTATGTCACTGGGCGCAGGTTAGAACAGTCTAGTCTAACTTTGCACCATTTTTAAGTTGGCGTACTTTATGCTGGGAACTGCACCCAAATTTTGTCGCATTTTTGGTGCACAGCAGCACACGCAAAGTCATGCCCCTTTCACTGAGGCCACAACCCTTTTGATGGGTGAGGCGCAAAGTGTCTAAAAACTGTCTAAAACACATCATATTGTGCAAGAATTCATGATAAACGTGCCCCCATATGTCTACTATTCAGCACAGCTTAATTAGCAGGTGCTCAGTGAAGAAGCCAAAAGCTTTCATGTACAGGTCTTTCAATGCTATGAACGTTACTCTGAGATGAATGTCTTTTGTGGAAAAAAAAAAAGATGTGAGAATTTAACAATACTTCTTAAAAATATTAACTCATTCTGGTATTGTACATTACCAAACTACTTATTCATGGATTCTAGATATCGAACATTTCAGTCCATATGGATCTGTTCTAGGACTGAAACGTCCGATATCTGGAATCCGTGGTTATGTAATTTTCTAATGAAGATCAACCAGCTTCATTTTAAAAGGGTTGTCTCACCATAGACATAGATATTGCTAGGATATGCTATCACTATGTAATAGGTATGCATGTATCTCAAGAAAGCACTCCGAAACCTCACCTATTTTGAACTAATAAATGTTCAGAATGCTCCCATTCAAATCAATGGGAATTCTGATCAACTCTCTTTTCAAAATGGAGAGGTTTTGGGGCTCGTTCTTGAGATAGGCGCTTGTCTCTGAGGTGGGACCCAGACCTACCAGATAATGATGACATATCCTATTAATTTATCAAACTAAATTGATTGGGCAGCACTGAAGTCCACGTAGTCCAAAAATGAACACCCCACAATGCAGTAGATCACCAAGAGAAAGGTGGCCCACCTTCCTTTAGAATTCCATAACAAAATCCAGAGTAGGCATTAGCATGGGTGCTTTTCATTCAAAATTCCAGTACTAAAATCTGCGACGTTTCGACCCTAACAGTGGATCTTTATCAAGCATGCTTAATAAATACAAGCAGATTGAGGTTTGCGTGCCTGAATTATGGTCCAGATGACTGAATCCAAAAAACAGCGAGATTCTAGAATTGCGGTTTCAACAGTCACGCTGAGAAATGCAACTGAGGTAAAGAGGGGTGGAACAGACGACCTTGGAAAAGGAGATCTTGGCATAGAGGAAGAGGTCACAGAATGTAAGCAAACAGGGTGAGGAGATCCGCATACCAAGCCCTGCGGGGCCAATTGGACGGATAAGAATGGCTGGAACCCTCCTGCGCCATTTGAGCACTCGAGGGAGTAGGGACATAGGGGAGGAAAAGGTAGACCAGTGCAAACTGACTCCAAGGCAGAAGCAGAACGTCTACCGCGAGAGTCAGAAGGTCTTGGGATCTGGATACATAATTCGGCAGATGATAGTTTTTTCGGGATGCGAACAGATCGACATCTGGGTGCCCACCTCTGGCAGAGAAGTTGAAATATCTCTGGTAGAAGAGACCAGTTTAGGGATCTCCCAATGTCTGGCTGAGGCGATTGGCCAACCAGTTCTCCACCCCTAGAATGAAAATCGCTGAAAAGGACGGAACCAAGAGTTTCACACAGTGAAGGATTCTCGAGGCCTCAAGAAAATCTGCATGGCTCCTAGTGCTTCTATAGCGAATCAGATATGCCACGGCCATGTCGTCGTCGAATCCAAATTCAAACTAGGTGACCCTGAAGAAGAGGGGACCCTTGAGAGAATGCTAGGAAGATGGCCCTGAGTTCCAGAATGTTGATCTGTAGATGGAATTCCCTGGGAGACCACAGATCCTGAGTAATCCAGCAGGCAAACACAGCCCCCCCAGCCCGGCATCCGTGGTGATCAGCCATTGAGGAGAAAGAAAGCACTTCCCCTAAAGGTACGCAAGAGACATCAACTTGAGGTCGACACGAACTTGAGATGGTAGCAGAATTTCTTTGTCTAGGGAAAATAGGGAGCCCCAGCAAGCCAGGATTTTACGCTGAAGGAGGCGAGAATGAGGGCTGCAACCATCCTCCCGAGGACTTGCATGTAAGTTCGATGGTTATATGAGTAGCGTTTGCAGAGTAAAAAACCGCCCGGCTGGAAGAGCTGGCGGAAGAAACACATGGCTACATGGGTGTAGAGGATCATGCCCAGGAACTCCATGCGATAGGATGGGGCCAGACAGGATTTGTCGAAGTTGACAATCCACCTGAAGTGGTTTAAGGTATCCAGTGCGATTCTGATGCTGTCCAGATTGGTGTGTTGCAACAGAGCTTTCATAAGAAGGTCGAGAATGATCAGGGATAATGGCAACCCTCCGGATGTGAAGGATCACCATAAGATGTGCCAAGACTTTGGTGAAAACCCTTGGCACTGTAGTGAGGCCAAAAGGCAGAGCTATTAACTGGAAATGCAGTGAACCCACCACAAAACAAAGACAACACTGGTGGGACTTGGCAATAGGGATGTGCAGGTAAGCGTCCCTGATGTCTATGGTGGGAAGAAACGCGCCTTGTTTCTGAGCCACAATTAGCGACCGAAGAGAATCCATGCGGAATCTGGGAACCAGCACATATCTGTTGAACTCTTTGAGATCAAACACAGGCTTGTCCGAGCCGTCTTTCTTGGGAACCATAAAAAGGTTGGAATAAAAACCCTTGAAATGATTGGACTCAGGGAACGGCATAACTACGCCCTGAAGGAAGAGAGAATGGATTGCCTGAAAAAAAAAAAAAAAGTAGACGCCTGGACAAGAGGGACGAGCAGGAAAGAGCTGTGCAAATGGATATAAAGTGGATCCTGTATCCTGAAGAGATGACTTTCCAACCCAGACGTCATCAACCAGGACCTGCCAGACCTCCTGAATCAGCCAAACAAAACTTCAGCCAGCCACTGCATTAGCAGATGCTTTTGCTGCCAGATGAGCCGAATCAAGAGAGGCCTCACAAAAAACTTAGCGGCACCCATGAGCTGAGACTCGAGTTCCAATAGATCCTCAGTAGAAGTTCCAGATGATAGCCTCTACTGCAGCTGTTTGGCTCAGACCGTGGAGGCCTTGCTGACCCAGGGCAAGGCAAAGGCAGGCTGCTGAGCTGCCCCAGAAGCTTCAAAAGCGGATTTACATAGACCATCAATCTGCTTGTCAGCGTAATCTCGCAGTGCCGTCGCATCCGAGAGAGGAATGGAAATGTTCCTCACACGGCATGAGACTTGGGCATCAGCAGAGGGGACCCCCAACCACTTACCCACTGATTCCTCAGGAAAAAGAAAAATTAAGCCATCTGGTTGAAAATAAAACACCTGTCAGGATGTTTCCACTCCATGGAAACAAGTTCCTTAAACTCCGGAAGAGAAGGGAACACCAAACGCTGCCGCCTGCTATGCTTAGAGGAAACCTCCTCCTAAGAGGGAGGGACATCCTTATCCTTAATATGAAGGGAGTCTCTGACAGCCCAAATAAGAGCTTTAACAGCAGCTGCCATTCCATCATCCATGTATGGCTCTGAGTCGGAGAGGTCCCCAAAGGGGCCCTTTTGAAGAGGGAAATTTGGGATAGGGGAAGGTAAGTCCCCTGGAAGAGAAAAAATGGTATTGTTTGGGAGTGCGGCAAGGGGGGAGGGAAAGAGTGTGCTGGTTTTAAAAAGGGGATTGTTTGGGTGTTAACCCCCCGGGGGACGTTTAAAGGTGCCGGGCCTTGAATAGGAAAAATTATGGATATTGCGGGGTTTTGTGAAGGGGGATGAGGGAATAAGGGAGGGAAAAGAAATTAGTGAATGGCGGAATGGGTTTGCCCTTGGTGAAGGTTAGATGTGGTTAGTTGTGGGTGTGTTTAAGTAGAGGATTGGGGTTTGTGAAGGAAAAGCGGGAAGTGTGGTGTAAAGGTTTCGCAAAAGGGTTTGAAATTGGGAATTTGGGTTTTTGGGTTTTTAGGTTTTAATTTTGGTGGTTGTCTGGGGAAGGAATGGGAAATGTTTGGTGGCTGGGGTTTTGGGGCAAGGGGCCCCCCTTTCCCCTTGTTTAGGAAAAAAAAATTGGAATTGGTTGTTTAAAAATTTTATGTAAGGATTTGTTTTTGGGGAAATGTTCCTTAAATGGGAAGTAAGGGAAAATTTGGTGGTGTATGTTGAAAATTTGAGGGAAGTGGGGGATGTGTTTTTTGTTTAATATAAAGGGAGTTTGTAGAGGATAAGGTTTATGGGATGAATTTATAGGGTTGGTCTGATGGAGTTGTAAAAGGGGTTTTTTGGAGAGGGTTATTTTGAAAAATCTTTAAGCGGGAATCGGGTGAAAGAGGCAGGAAATTGATTTTAATTAAATGTGGAAATTTTGGGGAACCGAGGGATTGTTTGGGGGTGAAGTTTTGTGAAAAGTGGTGGGAAATTTTTAAGCTGAAAAAACGGGGGGATACCTTGAAAAAATTTTCCCCAATGGGATTTGAAAAGGAAGGGGGTTTGGGTTTTATAGGGGTGGTTTTGGGTTTTTCGATAAGGGAAAAAAGGTACTTTGCCCTGCAGGAAAATTAATTGAAATTTTGGGGCAGAAAAAAATTAAACACTTTTTTTTATCTTTTTTAAAAATACACAACAAACAAATTTACCAAAAAAATTTTTAATTCCCACCACCCCAAATTAATTTAAATTTTCCAAAAAAAGGGAATCCAACAAAAAAGACCAAAAATGTTAAATTTAACAAAATACCCAACTATCCCTAAAAAAAGCCCTCCTCTAAAACTTTTTAATTTTTATATGGACCTTTCTAAAAACCATATTAAAATTCCAAAAATCCCCCCCCCCAAACCCTCAAAAATTTAATAAAAAACATATTAATAAAATTAAAATTATAAAAAACACTAACCCAACATAAAAATTTTCCCAAATTTAACAATATAAAAAAAATTTTAAATACCAAAAAAACCAAATTCCTAAAAATTCAATATAAAATTATTCAAATACATTCTTTAAAACCCAAAACCCCCTTTTCAAAAATTTTTAAAATTTCGATACACAAAATCAATCCTAATCAACTTCAAAATTTAAAAAATTATTTCACAAAAATTAAATTATAATTCCCAATCCTCCATAAAACCTATTAAACAAAAAAATTTTCACTTTTCCACCAACCTTAAATCTTTAAAACCTTCTATACTCTTAACCATTCAAATTAATAAACCCCTTGGAAAACCTATTTTTCTCCTTAAAACCCCCTCCTACTTCCCCCTAATCAAGAACCCGGGAAATAAAAATTTTTTAATTTTAAAAAATTTTTAAAATTTTTCCCCGTTTCCTTTGGGCTTCCCCTAAAGGGGTGTTATATTTTTGGGGAAGGGAGAACGGAGTTTTCATCGGGTTTTTTTTTTTATGGCCAAAACCCCGGGGGGGAAAGGGCTCCTAAACCTCCCCCCAGCGGGGGGTAAATCCAAACTAAAATTTTTCCCCTTTTGGAAATTCCCCAGGGTATTTTTTAAAGTTACCCCTGTAAAGGGTTCCCCCTTTTTTTGAAGTTAATTTCTTTTTCATTTCCCAAATTTTTGCAAGGGGTAATTAGGATCCCGGGAAAAATGAGAAAATTATTAACCCCGGGGCACATAAATAAAAAATTGTCAGAAAGGAGTTTATATTTTTTTCTGTTGTTGGGGGGAAATTTACCCCCTCTCCCACTGCTAGGCCTCCCGGGAACTTTTTTCCAATTTTCTCGGGCCAAAAAGGGGCTTGGACCCCTTTTCCGGGGAAAAGGGTTTGGAAAAATCTCGGTGGGGCCCGGCGACCCCACGGTTGTGAAGGGAAACGGTTAAGAAAATTTTTCAATATGTTTAAATTATTTTAATTTCTTTTATATAAATTATTTCCTTTGGTAATTATATCCAAAAGAAATTTCCCCCAACCAGGTCCTTCACGGATTTTTTTCCTTTTTCAAACCTTTCTCTTAAACCCTTTTAAAGATGGTTTGGTCTTATTTTGGGTTGGGAGGGGGGGGCCATGGGGATTTTCGTAAAACTAAAGGGAGATCGGTTTTGAAATTAACCCCACCCTTCTGGGGAAAAAAAATCCAGAAAGGGACTAAAACCCCTTTTCCCTCCGGGGCTGGGGGGGAAACTCAAATTTCCCACCTTTAAAACCACAGCCCCCAGGGAAATTTTTAAAAAAATTACCTGATCGGCGGTTGGGGTTTCCAAAAAGGGCCTGGGAAACAAGGGAGGGAAAACCGGGGGCCGAGTTTGAGGATAATGGGCTAAACCCCTTGTAGCCATTTTAAAACTTGAAAAATTTTCAAACAGTATTTGAATAGTAAAATGAAAAAGGGGGCTTTTTAAGGAAAAATTTTAAACCCCAAAAGAAATTTAAATGAAAAAATTAAACAAAAAAGTTTTAAAACTAAAAAGTGAAAACATTTAAAAATAAAAAAAATTTAAAAAAAATTTTTTTTTTCCATCCAAAGGGCATTTTTTTGTCGACAAATTTAAAAAAATCCCGGTGCTTAAGTTGTACTTTTAACAAAGAAAAAGGAAATTTTTTCACATTATCAAACCAGATTTTTGGTTTTCCTAGAAAAACCCCTAGCGGCCCCTTTTTTACGTAAAATTTTTAAAGCTTTTTTTTTTAAAATTGTGTCATTCATTGAATTTTTAAAGTGTAATAAAATTTTTTAAAAAGGGCATTTAAAACAGTACAATGTTTTAAAAAAGAAATATGTAAAATTTCTTTTTTTACAAATAAAAATGTTAAAACCCCCTTGAAAAGTAAAATGCCTTTTTAAAAAAAGGGAAAACCAGAGATTAAAAAAACCCAAGCTTCCCACTAGCAGGGTTGGAAAGGGAAGCAAATGTTTTTTCCCCAATTTCCCCAAGCAAAAGAAAAAAATGGGGGACGGGCCAGTTGACGTTTCCCCAATTACCCTGACTTTCGGGCCCCGGAAAAATAAATTACAGGTGGCCCAATAATCTTTTAAAGTGTGGCCCAGACATTGAAGTTTTTTGCTTTCATTCACTTTCATTTTTCTAAATTTCTAAAGGTTTTCTTAAAACCGGGGCCCCTGGCTTTTCAGATGATTTAGGCAGCAAAATAAAGGGGTCTCAAAGGGAATGATCCCTTTTCATTTCAAGGGAAACTGCCGCTCAAAAATTCCAAACCCCTTTTCTTCCCAAGGAGGGTTGAAATTTTGTTTTTTAAAGGTTTTTCTATATTGGAGGGTCAAAGTCGTAACACCTTAACTTATCTTTAATTTCTGTTCCTAAAAGAATATAATGTAGGTAGATGTTGAAAAGTTATCATATAAATTATACCGTTAATAAAATCTCCTTTTTTTAAGGGTTTGCTCGTTTTTTTTTTTCACTCAACAATTTCCCTGACTTTTTCCAATGCGAAACCATCAGAACTGTAAAAATTTTTTTGGACTCCCAGAGAAAAAACGGAGCAGAATTTTAATGACAGGTTTTTTTCTTAAATGAGAAGTACAATGGAATAAAAAAAATGGCATTAAAAAGGGGGTAATTTCCCATTAATATAAAAATTAGTAGGAAAAGCCATATAGGGAAAAGAGAGCATCAAACCCCGGGAACAGACCCAAAACATTTTAAAGCCCTTTTTTAAATTCAACCCGATTTTTTTAAATTTGTATAGTGTCTTTAAGAAGATGAAAAAGAAAAGCATCTATTTTCTTTATACCTATTTATGTCACCAATATCTATATATCTTTTTTTGTGTTAAAATCCCCTTTAAAACGGAAAAAGGGAATACCAAACCACTACCAAACCCTTTCCCTATTTTACACCATCAAAACAGAAAACAAAAGTTCTTAATTTTGTTTTTTCAGATTGTAATTTCCCTTAAAAAAAAATACCCAGTTTCTAAAACCCCCATTGAAATAATTTTTTTTAAAAAAATGCCACCTTTCTCGCCCTTTTCCCCTCCGTTTTCATCTTGTGTTTTAAAAAGGGGGAAACTTAAAGGGTTTGCAGGTTTATTGGCTCCCGTTTTCCATCTTCAACCCCATCACTTTTTCGGAGCTTTTTCATTTTCTAAATGGTGAAAAACCCGAGTGCCATGGGGATGTTGCGGGCCAAAAGGGGCCTCCCAAAAAGTGTGTGTGTTCGGAAGTGGGAAAGAAAACAAAAGGGACTAAAGAGGGGGCAGTTGCTGGGAATGGGGCCGGGGGAAATATTTTTTTTGAAAGGGGGCCCAAAAGTTTCCTTTTTTTATTTTGTAAGAAATGGACAACCCTTTATGTTGTAAAAAAAACTTACAACAAAAAATTCCTTTTCCCTATAAAGCCCCTATTTTCCCCCAAAATCTTTTTTTAAGAAATTGTTGTACTCCAAAGAGGCGTTGAAAATTTAAAATCCCCCGAGAATGGGTAGATTCTCCTAATTTAGATTTTGGGGGGATAAAATGGATTGAAAACTAGTTTTTGTTTATTTTTTTATTTCTATTAGGGGCATTTATTATCCCCCTTTTAACTTTAAAAGTGGTTTTCCTAAACCAGGCTGTTTAACGGGGCCCTTGTTTCCCCCTACAGCCAGTTTTAAAGGCAAAACACTTCCTGTTTAGGCTGTGGGGGGTTTTTTAAAAAGCAGTGTTTGGACATCGCTCTGCTTTTTCCCTAGCTAAGTGTGTTAGTAGACATTTTCAAACAGAAGGTGTGGAAAAAAGGATACAGGCTTTTAAAGGGGTTTTAAAGTTTGTAAATTAATATAATAAAAAAAGCCCCTGTCTGTTGAAAAAACAAAGAAGGGAGTGAGGGTCACCGGGTGGGACAGAGCAGCTGGAAGAAATGGGGAAGAAATAGGTAGCCCGGAAAACTTAGGGAAGTTTTGTAAATGAGATCTATCAAGGAAGCAAATAAATAAAATTTTAAATTTGCAACAATCCTTATCTTTTTCAAACATGGGGGTGGGGAAAAAAGCCCTTTCTTTCTTCGGGGCCTTGGGCATACAAAATCCTGACACCGGGCCCAAATCAGATTAAACTGAATATTGGTATGCACAAAAAACTATGAAAGGGTTGCTCAGATGGAAGGGTTAACCCGGGAGGATCCCCCTAAATCCCCCCAATCCCTAACCTCCACTAAAGCTTCTTCCCCTTGCCACTTTTTAAAGGGCCCAAAAAAAAACCTTTCACACGTCGGTTTGAGCAAAATCGCTCAATAATGGCCCTCTAACGCTATTTCCAAATTGAATGGTTTTCTTCCCACTTCGGCCCATAGGGAAATTCGATCTACGAAATTTCTTAAACAGTGCCCCTTTTCCTGGGAAATCCCCCCACTATTTTTCCCCCCAGCGGGAAACCCTAAAGGGTTTGGAGGGACCCAAACACTCTTCAGGCTTTCCTTTAATCCACCCGTGCAAGTTTCCAGTTAAACAAACTTTAATTGTGAAGCTATATTCCAGAGATTTTCTCCCCCACTTTTCTATTTTTTTTCCTTCCCCATCTTTCCTCGCTCTACTTCAATCCCTTACCGCCACAGCCAGTTTTGACCTTCATGATAGAGCCCCATTTTTTAAATCGGACGTGTTACTTTATGCGATAAATAACTTTTTGATACTTTTACCTGTGATTCAGAGATTGTTTTCTCATGACACATTGTGCTTTAAAGGGGTTTTGCCACGATGTAATGTTGACGTGGGATCCTCCAAATGGGTATTTAATCACTTTTCTAAATATATGTGATTACAATAATTGCAGTCTGAGAGAGCTATAGGCTGCCTTACCTGCCCTTAGTTACTTCAAAGCTTCTATTAGATACGACCTGACAAGAGCTGCTAGCCGGGCTTGCGCAGAGAACACTTCTTATCTGATGAGAGGGAGCTGAAGAAGCTTTCAAGGCACCGGGGTAGAAATTATGTTTGTTCTTTTTTTGTATACAGAATCCACTAGTTGTAGTGTGATTATCTGAGTAGATCCCTGCTTTATCTGATGACAGAGAACATGAAGAAGCTTTCAAGCTGCTGTGGAGAAAGCCATTGTCTTTTGTATACAGAATCCACAAGTTGTAGTTTGATTATTTGAGTGAGCATTACACGATCCCTTATGCAGCTCTGTGCTCTGGCAGTGTCTCTCTCTCTCTCTCAGCTCAGTGGCTTGTTTACATTTGCTTCTTAGCAGATAAGGCACGTCCTGGCAAAACCCCTTTAAGTTAGTAAGAAATGTTTGTATGTAAGACAGATAGAAGCTAGTTATAAACTATTTTATGTGGAACAACTACCACATGTCTACTGTAGGTTGGCATCATTTTTTAAATGTCTATTTTTTTTATGATATAAGGGGGCTTAGAAATTTGGTAGCAACTTTTAACAATTTCAAGAAATTTTGCAAGATTTTTTGGAGGGACCTGTCAGTTAAATACCCCCATAAATGACTCAATCTAAGGAACTACACTACCCCTTAAATTATTCAAAACGGCATTTAGGATGTTTACTAACCCATTAGGCTATGAAAATGAAAATGTATTTTTTTTTTTTAACAATCTGCAAGTTTTGCTGAAAATGTTTCATTTTTACAGGGAATCATTACAGGCAATGCCCTATATATGGGTGTAAACTGCTGTTTGGGCACGTGACAGGGCGCAAAAGATAGGGAGCGCTATTTGGCTTTTGGAACGCAGATATTGGTGGGTTCCATGTCGCATTTACAAAGCCCCCAAAGTACCACAACAGTTAAAACCTTTTAGAAGTCACCCCATTTTGGATTCAACACCCCTCATTGATCTCCTATAGGGGTGTATTCTGCATTTTGGACACACAGGTGTTCCACAGTTTTTTTTTTGCACTGGGCCTTGACAATGGAGGGGAGGGGGTTGTATGCAGTTCCGCCATTGTTGTTTTGGGCTTCAATTTTACAGCGATTACCGTGCAGTATAAATTACAGGATAATTTTACTATGCAGGTCGGTTCAATTACAACAATATAAATTTTATATAGTTCATATTTTATTACTTTTACACAATAGAAATGTGTCTATAAAAAAATTGCGTTTTTATGTCATCATAGTTTGACAACTTTTAATTTTCTGTATATGGAGCTGATTAAGGGCTTGTTTTTTGCAGGATAAATTGATGTTTGTATTAGTGCCATTATGGGGTGCATAAAAAAGCTCTGATCACTTTTATCAAGGTTTTTGTGAGGTGTTTTGAACAAAATACAGCAATCCTGGTAATGTTTATTTATAAAAGGACATAATGAGTTGACATCTTTATTGGTATCATTTTTGGAGGGACAAGGCTTTTTGATCACTTTTAAATCTGTTTTTTGGAAGCCAGGGTGATGAAAATATCGCAATCCTAATATTGTTTTTTATTTTTAACAGCACTCAACGTGCAGTATACGTGACAAGTTAGTTCACAAAGACATTAATCAGCTCACCTGGGTCAGGTGCAACGGTTTGTCTCCTCACTCCCAAGTTTCAAATCTACATAAGAATATTAAGGCGTGACCAGCGGCAAACAAAAACTTTTGATGTTTAGAAAAAAGTTTTTTGCCGCTGGTCATACCTTTGGACTGATATATAATATGTGACAAGTTAGTTTTACTTTGTGGGTCAATATGATTATGGCGATACCCAATTTATTTAGTGTTTTTTATGTTGAAATGCTTTTTAAAAAAAAAAAAAAAAAGTGTTTATGCAATGCTTTAAAAAATAAAGTGTTTATGCATCGCTATCTTCTGATAGCCATAACTTTTTTATTTTTCCATATACAGAGCTATGTAAGGGCTTTTTTTTTTGCGGGACGAACTGATGTTTTCATTGCTATCACTTTGGCGTTTATATGACTTTTTGATCGCTTTCTTTCCATTTTATGTGCTGCGGGGTGAACAAAAATTGCAATTCTGTGACACCTTTTTTTTTTAAAGACGTTTACCGTGCAGGTTAAATAATGACAGATTTATAGGGTAGTTCGTCATGCACGCGGTGATACCAATATATGCGTATGTTATTTATTTTCCATTGTTTTCCCATTTGGAAAGGGGAAAAGGGCGATATATGTGTTTTTATCTTTTGTTTGACTTTTTTCCCACTTTTTCCCATAGGGGACTTGTATCAGTGATCTGAAGATCACTGATACGGTGGAAAAGAGTACACCCCATTACTGCATTTTACTGATCTCCATGGCAACCATCAATCACTATGCCCGGCCATGGCATATGAAGTCACAGGCAGCACGGAAGTCTTTTGTTAGACTTCCCTGGCTGTCAGGGAAGCCATCGGCAGCCCCACTTGAGAGCCTGCATGATGTCCAGCATGTACCTGTATGTCCATTTGCGGGAAGTCACTTCCCGCTAGGACATACAGGTACGTCCAATGTAGGGAAGGGGATGAGAGAACATTGCACACATTTTGTACCACTATATGCTTAAAAAGAAAGCATCTAACTTTTTGCGTATCTTTATGTGTGCCGTGGATACTTACCTCAACCAGCCAGCATTAGGTTACTGTAGGCTACACAACGCACAACATCGTAATGCTGCTTGACATTAGAACCCTGTATACGGTACTGCACATAGGAAACCAAGGATTTTACTGTTAGACAGTTTTGATGAATGAGACCCAGTGTGACTGTCTTTTTTCCATAGTAGTATAAGAATTGAAATCTAAGCTCTGATTGGATGCTATGGGCAACAAAGACAGTCTTACTGCTAAATAGTTTTCATGCATGAGGTCCAATGTCTTGATGCCAGCCAGCATTAGGACCCTGAATGCGCTGTAGCAACATCCTGATGTTGGCTATCATCCGGACCCTGTGTACCAAGGTCCACATGGTAGAGTGGACATTGGCATCCACTGGACTAGCTGCAGCAACTACGGTTATGTTTCTAGCTTCATTACATCAAATATGCATTAACACTGGGCAAAGACGTGATTTTATTTGGGACATCTTACCAATGTATGCTTCCGAATCACCAATGTACATTTCGATGCAATGACCAAGCATTGTAACAGAAAGGTATCATCTCTTCTTAGACCAAGTGCCTTTGGGGGAAAAAAAAAATGTTCTCAGCGCATTTAAAGAAGCAAGATAAATTCACTAGCGTTTGCCTCTTATTCCTAACAGTGTACAGATCTTCAGAATATCATTGACTTTGAACGAAAGGTATTGTCAGATTATCATGGGTCCGACTAAGGGGCTAGCTCAAGACAGCAATTGATGTTGTGTCAATAGAATAAGCCACAAATGTCCAATCAGACTGGGGCCAATAAATGTGACCCCCACTAATTACTTGGACAAAATAGTGTCCACTGGGCTAGAAAAGTGCTGTACCACTTCACCTCCTGACAACGCCACTTTGATGTCTGCAAAGGCCTTTATAGTTAACGTCTGACCATGTAGTATCTGGAAATGTTATATTAATCAGACCTTTGCCAATCTAATATTAAGGGCATAGCCTAGCCTGATTAGCTCTGGTTCTAAAAAGAAATTTCAGTATATTTACTCCTTATATATATTAAATATATCTAAATGCTACCAATATCTGAGCATTCCAATGAATGCACTTTTATTTTGCAGTGGCAGTGTGTGTTGTACTTCAATGAGAGGTTCCATGTTCACCTCCCATCCATTTCCGGGTTTAAAAAGGGAAATTTCCTGCCCACGGGCTACCCTCACCCTACTAAAATTTTACAAAAAACACAGTCCTTGAGATTGTCCCGGCAGGGCTGGGGAAAGTCAAAAAAGGGGGGGGGGGGGGGGTGGGGGGGGGGGGGAGTGGGTGTCCATTTTGGGGGGAGTTGGATCGTTTTTTAAAAATGGGGCCCGACCCCAAAAATAAAAAAATTGGTACAGTTTATTCAATAAATTCCCAAAGGACAAGGGGGAATTGGGTATTGCCCAGTGCTCCCTGCTACCTTTCTTCCAGCCACAAAGACCGGGATTTTTTTTTTTTTTTTTTTTAAAAACCATAAACTTTTTAAATTGGCCCAGATATAAATTTAGAAACAAAAAAGAGTACAGTATATGTCATTGAAAAGACCAAATTTCAACTTTTTTTCCCCCAAAAAACAACCAAACCCCCTCCCAAATCCATCCCAAATTTAGAGCAGTAAATAAACCCTTACAATCACATTAAACAAGGCCAAAAATTAATAACCCGTCAGTTTTTTGTCACAAAAAAATTGTAACCCGGCTGTCGGGCGGCCCTTTCCCTCCAAAAACCGGCCCCTAGACGCAGTTCCCCCCGGACCCTTTTTTTAACCCAAAATCCCCAAAACCCTCTGCCTAACTAAGTTTTGGTGCCCAAAAAGACCAGAAATATCCAGCCATTTGGGCCCCCCCCCCCCCATTTTTTTTTATACTTAATTTTGGGCCCCCCTCTTATAATAAAAACCCCTTCTTTTCCCCAAACAAAAGCCGTTCACTTTTTTTAAAAAAACTCCTTTTGCTGACGGAGGGTTTTTGATCCAGCCACTTTTTTCGCTATTAATTTCCCCGCCCAAAAAAAAAAGTCTTGATATTGCGATTTTCTCAGCCCTCTGAAAACCCTTTAAAACCCCCTTTCAAATCCCAAAAAAACAAACCCCAAAGGGTTCATCTCCACTTTAAAATTTTAAAAAAAACGCTGGTTTAATTGGGGCAATAAAAATTTCCCAAAATCGCCCCTAGTTTTTTGGGGAATGCCCGAAAATTTGCGCAGACCAGGAGTTTAATTTTTTAAAGTATTTTGGGTGACAAGGAGCAGAAAAAGAATTGGGCCCCAGAGGGAAAAAATTTTTGCCTCATAGCAAACAATTTACCAATTTCAGCAAAATTAATTTTCTTCAAAGTAGTTTTTAGTTTAACTGTTCATCAGAACTGGGCTGCGCATGGGGCAATTCCTTTTTTTCCCCGAAATTGAAAAAAATGTTGTCCATGTTGTCACCAACCCAATTTTAACGAGAGAGGCCCTTTCTCTAGCTTTGGGAAAAATGGGGATCAATTTGAGGTCATCTTAAAGAAGGGGTCTGATAGGGGACCTATTTCACATAACAAAATTTAAAGAATCAAAAAAAAGTTATTCAGGACGTTTTTGTTGAAAATATTTTTTCCCCCTTTTCTGCCAAAACGTTTTTTGGGATTAATTTTCAATTTTTTTAGTTTTTTTTTGGGCCTTAAATTGTATCCAATAAATTTTTATTTTATTTTTCGCCCAAATTTGCTTGTTTTTTGTATCTTTAAGGTGAGAAAACCCTGGTTACCATTTTACTACTGTAAAGTTGCCCCTTAAACATGTGCCACGTATTAGGTAGTTGGAAAAATTGAGGAGTCGGAGCTTTGGATTATCGACTCCACAGTCTTGTGTGCTGGTACACTTCTTACTGTGTCTGCCACTTAGACAGCAGTCCAATGGCTGGTTTCTCCTGTTTTATGGAGCTGAGAAAGGACAAGCCACATATTAAAACTCCTTGATCTAGTACGGTTCGGGCCACATGAAACAGCTGGCAGATTTCCTTTAATTAAACTATGTTTTTGATTTCCTAAAAAAAAACATTACTTTCAAAAGCTCACAAAAAGTATAAGACAAAGATTTCTACATGATTAGTACGTATCCATGACTGTGACCTAACCAGCTTCAGGAAAAAATGGGATTTTTGTACTTACCGTAAAATCCTTTTCTCGTCCAAGTCAGTGGGGGGCACAGCACCATGGGTATAGGCCCTTGCCTTCGGAGGCGGACACTGGGCGGATCAAACGTCTTAGACCCGCCCAGACAGCCTATATCTATCCTGCTGACGCCAGGCTGATCAGTTGGTACAAAAGCCGTGGCCGAGAGGAGGAACAAAAGAGAACCTTAATTCCCTGGCGAAAAAAATCGAGGGCGGGACCTGTGTCCCCCCAATGAATTGGACAAGAAAAGGATTTAACGGTAAGTACAAAAATCCCATTTTCTCGCCAATAATTCATAGGGGGACAAAGCACCTTGGGATGTCCAAAAGCAGTCCCAGAGGGTGGGCGACTGGAAAACTTCATCAGCAGTGATAAGCATCAGCCCACTGCTACCTAAAGTACCTTACGGCCGAGAGCTGCAGCAGCCGAGGCCAAGGCATGAGTTGTAGTAGAGCTTAGACGGAGTATGGGCCGAAGCCCAGGTGACAGCTTTGCAAATCTGCAAAAGCCTAGGCTTGAAGCCGAACCAACCAGACAGCCCCAACTGCTCGTGAGGAGCGAGCCGTGACCTGCGTAACTATGGACCAGATCCGGCTGGCAACGGCGGCCAGAGGATGCCAGGCCCCTGCACGGACCCTCAGGAATGACCAAGAGGACCGTGCGCACCTAAAGAATCCAAGACAGAGAGGTAGAACCGAACGATTCTGACCATGCCTACCCAACGTAACAATCGTCCTCAAAGATGAGAGGACGAGGGGCAAAAGAGAGCAGAACCATGTCTTCATCGATATGACACGATGAAACCATCCTAGGGAAACATAGCGGAACAAGACACAGAGTATCCTTGTTCTTCCGCAGACCCCAGAACAGAAGCTTACAGATAGAGCTGCCCGTCCAGACCCTTGGTGGATAGAAGTGATGGCCACCCAGAAGGCCACCTTCCAAAAAAGTAACCACAGGGAATTTCCCCGGGGGGGGGCCCAAAAATGCAGACTGTCTGTTTTTCCAAAAAATATTGCATCCCACTTTTCATAGGCCTAAACCAGAGGGCCAAAAACGATGACCCCCTTGAAATAAAAAACCGGCGCTGCACAGACTCGGCAACGAACCCTCCCTTTCAAGGGGGAAAGGCAGCCCGACCCGGGCCGACTGCAGAAAAACGGCACTCTTGGAGTAGGACAACAAAGGGTGAAAGTTTTGGGCAACAGACCCGGGGTGATCAGGGTTCAGTCGAACGCCCTGCGTGAAATCCACCGTGGTCCCCGTGGGTTGGAGCAGAGGGCCCTGTGAGAAGCCGGGGCGTAAAGGAAACGGTCAAACCATTTCCCCAATTGGGGCCCGATTCCGCGTCCCCCCGACCTCGGCCCTAATCCTAAGGGTGAGAGCAAAAGCGGGTATCCCTTGGACTGAGGCACTTTGAGCCTCGGGAAGAAGGGCCAGGGGTCAAAAAGACGGGACAGGCCAACCTCCCCCAAAGGCAGGCCAGCAAGTCCACTGCCAGCGCCGGGGGATTCCGGCCAATAACTCGGGCGCTGGGATTAGGCAAACGCACCAGTCGAGCTACGTACCTCCCCTCCCGGGCAAGGAAGGCGAAGCACTTCCGCAGATGATTGGCCAAGTTGGTTTTCCCCCCCGGGAAAGGGGGGTTGTCGACCAGGGGGGTACCGCTGCTCTGCCAGCAAGAACCCCTTGGTTATCTGAAAGAACTCCCGGGGCCCTGGAACCCCCCTGAAGATTCAGACATCCAAAAAATCGGGGTGTTTTGGACCAAACCGAACGGTCCCCGGAGAGAAGGGAACCCATGCAGGCGTTAAAGGGAAATTTGGGGTTCCGACAGGACTGACGATGGCGTCCCCGAGTGGACTAGAGCCCCGCGTCGCCGGGAGGGGGCCCCACCCAAAAAAGCTGGTGTCTGTGGTGATGCCCACTTTGGGGGGGTACAAAAATTACCTCCCTTGATTAAACGGAAGGGGCCACCAGCCCAGGTCAAAAGCGAACCGGGGTGCAGGCGCATGCTAGCCCAAGGGACTTTGGGACCGCATCTGAGGCGGATTGCCCGCTCGGGGGAATGACAAGGGTGCGCAAAGGACCATGCTCGGAGACGGTCCTCAAGCTGAAAACCCCCTTGCATACAAGATGGGGGCACGATAATGCAGCAGCTTCCAGAGGGGGGGACCCTCGGGAACCTGTTAAATAAGTCACCCCTCAAAGTTTCATCCCTAATGGGAAATCAGACCAGGATTGCTCAAATTAACCACCACCGAACGGGCGCAATTTCGGGAATCCTGCGCTGCCCCCAGCCGCATTTGGGGTGGGACCAACCCTGACGTAAAGGATGTCATAGGGTGGCAAGAGCACTGGGGACCCTTGGTGCAGTTTGCGGGCCAACAGAGAGCTCTGACGGAAAGTCGAAGCCTACTGTGAACACGCGGGAACCGCTGAAGACCGGGGACAAGGACAAAAAAACAACCTTTTCCCTGCAGCTAAAAAAAAAAAAAACCTCTGCGCTCCCGAGAGGCACCGCTGCCAACGCTCCAAAGGAACCGGGCCCATAACAACTTTTGAGCCTTTAAGGCCCGACTTTTGGCCCTGTGAGCGAACCCAAAAGGGATTTGAATAAGACCCCTAAAAGGCACTTTGGGCCTAAATCAAAAAATCATAACTTGTATCTTGGGCTTTATACCATCTCTATTTTGGGCGCTTTATTTTTTTATTTTTGTTTATGCTATTCTACTTTTGTTTTGTTTTGAAATCTGTATAAGCATTTAGTAAATTTTCTTTAATTTAATTGTTTACCCCAATATTTATTTTATTTATTACTCTTCGGGGCTATTTATTTGTTTTTTTGGGTTTTTGTTTTTAACAGAAAACCTAAAAAATTTCTTGAAAAAAAAAAAAGATCCCTGAAAAGAACGTCAAACTCGGAGGCCGGCATAAACCCCCTTCCCGGAAAGATGCGGATTTCCAGGGGAAACCGACGCCCCCCAGACCCAGAGGCAGCGAAACCGTGCGGGAACCAAACAAAGTGTTTCCGAAGTGGCGCCCCAGAAAAACCAGGTCCCCGCTGCCCTAACCTGCCAAACCCTTAACGGGGAAAAAATTGCCCCCACCCCAAAAAAGACCGGGGGGTGGGGGCCGGCTCCTCAACCAAGCCTAGTTGGGAAAAAAGGCGCTTGCGCGTTCTGCGAGACAGTCGGGTGAAGCCGCTGCACCGGCGGGCCCGAGGGGGGGAGCATACTCACCCCTGGGCCTCCCAAAAAAAAACGCTTACCCAGGCGAGGGGAACGCAACCAATAACTCCTTGGCGGCTGCAACCCCCCCAAAAATTTTCTAGGCGGGGGAAGGGCAAACAGCCACTGTTGGTCAACCCCCCTAGCCATAAAACGGTTAAACCCCAGCAAAAACTTACTGGGACCGCAGAAACCCGGGAAAAAGGGATTCCAAACCCCTTTTGGGGAAGCTTCACCGAAAGCCGCTGCGCACTTCTCGGCCAGACCATGCAACGAACTGCGGAGAAGAAAGGCGGGTCGCAGGGCTGCCCCCCCCCCCGGGGCGGACTACAAAAACCCCGTAGGACGCCGTCTGTCCGTCACCAAGTACCGCCGCGCCCAAGACGGGGAGGGGCCATAACTACTTGCGGATGACGGGGGGGGTCCCCTGTGGGACCCCCGACCACTTGACCCTGATCCTCCGGGGGAAGGGCAAGAGACTTAGTCTCTGGTGGGAAACAACGCCGCCCCCGGATGTTTCCACTTCCTGAAAACATTCTAAATTTTTAGGGTGCAGGGAACCCCAAACCTGAGGCCTCCACCCTTAAGGGAGACCTCCCCTGGGAGGCGGAACCCCTCACTCCAACAGAAGGGAGTCTCGCAGCTCTGAAAAAGGGTTTGGGGACCGCGAGTCTCCATTAACCCTGTCGGCCCGACCCAAAGGACGGGGGAGCCTCCAACGAGGCCGTATCCAGCCCGGATTTTCCCGGGCTAAGGGCTTGGATGCTGCTGTCACCCCCATAAACCCCTGTTTGGCCCAAAGCCAGGGATAGGGGAGTCCCGGGGCCATACGGGCCCTGGAGCTTTCACATCGTTCCAACTAGCCGGCTAAGGCTTGGGGACCCGCTATCACACCTAAACCCCTGTCGGCCCCAAACCCAGAGACGGGAGCTCCAGAAGGGGCCGTTAAAGGCCCGGAGCTTTTACATCCTCCCCCAAAAGCCCGGCTAAGGGGTTGGATGCTGCTTCCCACCATCAACCCTGTCTGGGTCAGAGTCAAACAAGGATCCCCACTTGAAAAGCCTATCCCGGCATGGACTTCTATCCTGACCACCGTCAGATGGGAAAGCTCGGGGTAACAGGAGAGAAACTGTGACACTCTTACGCTAACACTCCCTAGGGCTGGCCGGGCGCGGGCCCTGGGAGGTGCGAGGCTGGGCACAAACACACGGCATGTGCCCCCATGGGCCCAAACCGTAACCGGGGCACCTGAACAGGGTGGCCACTGCTATGAGCGAGGGGGCCTGGCCCATTGTGGAGCCACCACCCCGACAGGGGGCCTGGGGGCCCCCAGTGGACTTTGCGGACAGCGTAAAGGGGACAAAGTGCACGGGGCAGCCAACAAGACTTTGCGGCGAAGCAAGTTTCCACTTTTTGGAAGGGGATTTAAAAAAACTTACCCGAAAAGGACTGGCTTTTTAAAACGCGGGGGGGGGAGGGGGGCCCCCCGGGGGCCCAAATTTAAAACCCTCCCAAGATTCTGTGTCTTCCTCAGCCGTCGGGAGAAGCCAGGGGCGCCGAACGTCGCAAAAACGCGTTTAGGCTCCCCCCAACACAGCCCGGGGGGGTGTAGGCCTGCCCCCTCCAAGGGGGGGGCCCGGACTCGTTTGGGGCCCGGGGGAAGGGGGGGGCCGTTGCGGCCAAAGCTCCAGAAGCCGGGGGGTAAATTTGAATGCGGCCCCCCATTGGAACGCCTTGGGCAGCTATAGTATGGGGGGAAAATGCCCCCCCTCACTGGGGCCCCCAGCGCGGGGGGAAAAAAAAACCCCCGCTGGGGGCCAAACCCTTAGCGGACGCTGCCGCGCAGGTAACAGCCCTTTTCCCGTGCCGGGACTGGCCAAGGGGGGGGGATGTACTCCTGCCCCGGGACTCCCCCAAAACCCGGGGGAAAAAGGCAACCGTGAGGCCCAGGAAAACAATTCCTGCGGCCACCCAAACGCATTTAAAAGGGAAAAAAACCCCGCCACCCCCCAAAAAAGGGGGGGTCGGGTACTCACTAAACCGATGTCTTCGGGGGTCACGCATCACCCCCTTTGGGGCCAGTACCAAGAGGGAGGCTACCGGAATCCTAAAAGGCCCGGGCGGGAGGGGGGACGGGGTTGGGGGCGGGGAGGAAGCCACCAGCTAAAGGGTTCCCGACGCCCTCAGGGGGGACAGCGTCACGGCGACTACGCGCTACGGGGGCCCCCCGATAGGTGAGAGCCAGGGGCCTCGATCACCTTCCACGGTGAGAGCCGAGTGCCAACACCCTCCCTATGAGAGACGGGGGCTCCCATCACCTTCCCAAGTGGAGCCGGTTTTCTCAATCACCTTCCTATGGGGAAAAGAAAGGGAAAAAAAAAATCTGCAGGCAGCGTCGCCTCCACAGACACTAGGGTGAAAAACGATACCTGCGCAGCAGGGGGATAAGGCCTCGGGCGGGTTTAAAATGTTTGATCCGCCTAGTGTCCGCCTCCGAAGGCAAGGGCCAAAACCCCTGGTGCTGTGTCTCCCAAGAATTATTGGCGAGAAAAAAGGGTGACAGTTTTTTGCCTCCCCAATTGATATACCTGGGGGAAAAAAAAAAAATTTAAGCCACCCAAATTTTACAGTTCTCCCACTTAAAAAACTGAGAAACCGAATGCACATTGGAACCCAACCCCTGGAGAAAATGGAAAACAAATCCGAAAACAATTGTCGATTTTGGAAAGAATTTTTTAGCAAAATTTTGGGAAAAAAAATTTTGTTCACCTATAAACCCGCAAATTTTTGGCTCCACAGCCTTAAAAAACTCTTTAAGAGGTTCCTCCTCCCCCAATCATACCTTATAAAGCCCTTTTTAACTTGTTATCACTATAAAAAGATACCCGTCCACAACCCCAAACATCCACTCCAAACCCACTTGGGGGAAACCAAAGACGTCAAATGGGGACTAGAAACAAAAATGTACCCGGGGTTGGGGAAAAGAATCGCAAAAGGGAAGCGCTTGGGGTGAAGAAAACAACTGTGGGAGCAATAATAAAAAATGGAAACATACAAAACACTGAAAACCCCTCCCTCTGAGGCTCCACCCAAGACTCACACCGAGGGTCAAAATTATCACAAAAACGGCGGGGGAAAAAACCCCCGAACCCACGTGAAAATAGTGAACATGAACCTGGGACCTAGGGAATGACCCGTAAGAGCGGGCCCCAAAAAACAAAGGTTCCCAATAACACCTACGCCCGGGAACAAAACCTCAGTGCCAGTGTTCCCCCGCTTAACCATACATGTCTGGCCAGGGTTGTGGGCATTTGGGGTATGAATAATTGGGAAGAGGGGAGGGAAAAAAAAGGGGGGAGGAAGGCTTTTTTTGGTTTTTAAATCCATATACCCCAAAACCTTTTAGGGGGACCAACCTGCTTACCTGCCCAAGCCAGGGGACCCATCCTCCCTATAGCCTCTAGGGGGTTTAATGCCTTCCTTGCCAGGGCCTTAAGATACCCGCTGGGGCCCCAACCTGCCATACACAACTTTCCAAATCCAGAGGGCCAAAAAACGGTTAAGCTGCCTAGGGGGCCAAACCCAAAAACCTTTATATGGCTTTTCCCGCCAAGGGCCACACCTGCCTAGGGGGATTGCCATAGGTGGGGGACATACGCAAAATGCCATGGGGGACAAAAACGAACCCCTTAATGCCCAAAGGAAAATAAAAATTTATAAGCCCTTTTTGTATTGGGGGCCCAAAACTTATCCACCTTATGCAAAAAATTAAACTCCCCTGTAAAATTTCGGGTATCTTTTTTTAAAATTACCAGTACCTCGCATTTCCACCCAGGTTAAAACCGAGTCAATAATTTTTTTCCCGGTTTTTTTGGGGGCAAAAGTAGGTGCCCGGCTATACTCGGGTTGGCTTAACTCATGTATATACGGTTAAACATTTATATATAATATATATATATAATATTTATATATATTATTTAATAAAAATTTTAAAGTAATATAAAGTCTTACCCGGAAAAGAAAAAAAAGGGGGACAATATTTTAATAACCAATTGGAAAAGCTTTTTTGCTTTCAGACCTGCATGTACTAAAACAAAACAAAAAGTGCCTGGTCAGGAATGGGGGTAGATAACTCAGCCAGTAAGTTCTATCAACATAAGGAAAAAAAAAATTTTAAAAGGGAAAGGAGATAACTGCAAAAAACCCGGCAAACCAGATACAAATGGGATTAAACTTTCGAAAAAAGTTTGATAACACATTCCAGGTGGTATTAGCTACTTGACATCCAGCATTCATATAGGTCTGTATAAACTGATTTGATTTATACATTTTGACATATTTAAAACGTAAAACTTTAGAGACTAAAATCTTACTGTGTGAAAGTAATCAATGGCGCTTTCAAAGTTCCCCATTAAACTATGTATGTATCCAATGGCAGAATACGTGGATGCATTTTGTGGTATTAGAACCAGGGCCTGGCGATGATATTCCAGTGCATCTTCATATTTTCTACAATTAAGAGAAAAAGAAAAACCCAATTTAATAAAAACCTATTTAAGTTAACAAAACATTGAAATTTGGGAAGGCTTTTTAAAAGTAGTGTACGACAATGTGATGGGAACCTGCATAGGAATTCAAGGCATTTTACAGACAATTGTATGCATATTTTTGCAAAAGAACATTGGTAAGGATGCAGTGACAAGCCGTTTGTGGAAACTTGGCTCTGCCATAAGGCATGATAATTGCACGACTGCATTGTCTACTTGCTCTCTGCACCACAAATATATAAAAATGTCACCGCATTCTTACTTTGTGCTTGGGACACCTTAATATCAATGTAGATACTAAGGCACAAACCTATGTGCAATTAAGTTTTATTTGAAATGTCATAATGAAAATTACTGTTTTGTCTACAGCAAACTCCATTACTTTTTTTTTTATAATTATTATTTTCTTCCCTGCATAAAGAAAATGTACTGCCGGAAAATTAAAGAGAATGTGTCAGGTGGTTCATGCTACCTTATCTTGGACTAGGATGTGATAGGACAGAAGCTGAGCTCTATTATATTATATGCTTAGATAATTTGATGCTAAATCACAGTACAAAGCAGAGAATATCTGTAAAAGTGAAACTGAAAGTACTAGCGACCCCGGCAACATACAATGATTGACAGTTAGCTCTGTACAGACACTAATGCAGGGAAAGCTGTTAATCACTGTATGTGGGTGGATTAATGAGGTCTCCCACTGTCTCTTATAAAGTCTGGCTAGGACCCACTCTGCTTTTTACTCTCCAGGTAGGACAGCATAAACCACCTGACAGGTTCCCTTCACACATAGCTCAAAAAGGGTTATGTTCCTTACGGCGTTAGTCTCCACACACCTTCATGGTGCCCCTATCTGCATCCAAAAGGTGGCGCAGAGTCCTAGCTCATTTCCCTTGAGCTTATTTGCACATACACGGTCGTGTCACATTGGTATGACCACTTCGCATTTAGGTCGGAACAGGTACATTAGTGACTTCATACATAGGTTTACTTTTAGTTTTGGACAGCAAGTTAACACCCCTTCTAATGTTTGTTTTGCTGTCCGTGGCCCTGTTAGCTGGGACTTTGCATCAGTCCCAGCATACGGTAAACCCTCCCAACCCACATATCAGGTATGTTTATATGTACTAACCTTCTGGCTGCAGATTAGTACATGTGTTTCACATGTGTGGTGTAAAATGCTGGCACTTGGAGCATCACAGTATAAGCAGTGTACAGGCAGCTGCTATGAAACTACAAGTACCAGCATGCCACACCACACATGTTAAACAAATGTACTAATCTGCACCCATATGATAAGTATATGTGTTTAATCATGAAATGTCAATTTTAGGTAGGGTGACGTGTGTGTGACGTCTCAGCGGAGTGAAGAACCTCTGAGTTCCAACGTTCTGTTAGGAATGGAGGCTTTTATGGGACGTGACGTCAGCACATAAGTCACGCCCCATAAAAGCCTCCGGTCATAACAACTAGACTGTTTTAACTTGGAGCGTTGTAACTTGGGGACTACCCAAATGTCATAATAGACTCACTTCTCTGCAGTCATTTCATTATCATCAGAGACAAAATTACAACAAAAGATAACAGTTATATTATAAAGCTAAGGACAGATAACACACAATCCATTACTAATATGTCACCGATCATAACCAGAAAACTCTACCATAAGACATCTTTGGAGACCAGTTGAATATGTACCTAGTTACTGTAGAGCATATCACTGAACTACTATTAACAAATCAAAGCATCAGCTCAGGCAAGAGAGCAGCCCCAACAACCTGGTACAGAAAAATGCAGGGGAGGGGGAGAGATCAGTAAACAAATGGAGATTAGAGAAAACGCATAAGCTTCAGTATCTGGTTCTAATTAATAAACAACAATAAAAATAATAATATGGGTTCCTTCTAAGAAAAGTCAAAGTTGAAATCTGTCTGCTGCCGGGAACTCTTCCACTATCTATCTGCAATTTTTACAATAGAATGTTTTTGTACAAAAAGACTAAAACTACCCTAACAAAGCTCAAGCACTGCTCACTCTGCCGTCAAATGCTTCTCTGTCATTAGTTCTGTCATTTTGTCCGAAAGAAAAAGGGCAGCTCGCTTCATATCAAAATGATGGGCACCACAATGGAACTTGATGGACATCAGGTTAAGTCAGCGGAGGCTGTTGGGTGCCATTGATAGTTACCATTTAAAGGCTCTATGCCTACTGCAGTTATGGTTTTCATTCCGATCGACAATCATGATGGTAGTGTGAACAGACCCTTAGGGTACATCCCTAGATGAGTAAAATTTACTTGTTGGATTCTACCGTAAAAAACCGCATCGGACAGGTCTTTTATGTGGATTTTAGGTAGTTTTTTCAGGCGGATTTGAGAACAAGTACCATCCATCTCTATGTAGTTTTGGATGCTTTTTTTGATGTGGAATACAGCAGAAGAATAAACTTGTTCTAAGTTTGTTTTACTTTAAAAAAAAAAAAAAAAATTACAGAGAAAATACAATGTGTGGATACAACGCCTATTTTCTATTTGAGGTCAATGGGAAAAAAACCAAAAAAAAAAAAAAAAAAAAAT